>VUQH01090666.1:11151-22390 GCA_015106775.1 Etroplus canarensis
GTTGTGTGGGGTGTGTGTGTGTGTGTGTGTGTGTGTGTGTGTGTGTGTGTGTGTGTGTGTGTGTGTGTGTGTGGCTGGTTCATATATGTATGAGTTCCTTTGGCAATTTCAGATAACAGGCTATCCCATTCAGCCAGTGTTTGACACCATGTGCTACACCGACAATACAAACTCTCCATTCCCTTTCTCATTTCCTGTTTATTTTTTCCTGATGTGAGTTTTCCTTTACAATTTCACATAAACAGCTGTGTCAGGAAACACAATTTGTTTTCCCATTCAGTCTCTTCTCTTGATCTCTCACTGCTGCCCTTTCCCAGATAAGATGCATGTGTTAATGTTATGTGCCAGGTAAGGGTAAATTCTCTGTTCAAGTGACTGACAGTTTGACTGGCAGCCTTTTCAGCACAAGGAGAGAAATGTATTGTGAACGCAATTGTTTTGTTTTGCAGTGGCTCCCATATCTTTTGTTACAGCAGCTGTGGTTGAAAAGCACTGGCTTAATATTAACTGTTTTCTTAATCTCTTTGTCTGTACTTGACTCAATCTTATTGCTCTGTTTTTAACTTGGAATGCTTGCAGATTGAGCTCCTATAACCTCTTGCCTTTGTATCAGTCTTGCCTGTTTTCCACTGACATAGTGCCAGGGCTTGTGTAGAGCAGTTCTACTTTGGTGCCTTTTGAAAACTGGCCCACATTTGTACAGCTTTGAGAACCATTCATCATGTGTTATAGAGTCGAAGAAAATTATTTTGACAGAACTGATAAATTTCTTGTAGTAGCTCCTCTAATACATGGGATGTCAGTGGCTCTGACTTTGTGTTCAGCTTTTTTGTGGCACCAGCTCCATGCCACCATGTCAGTGGAAAAGCAGTACCTGTCTATGCCCACTTCTAAATCGTTGTCTTTGGGGTTTGTTTTAATGTTTCGCTGACCTCACACTCCCACCCCTCCACCAAGCCTGATGAGCTGACCAATGTCCTGGAGATCTGTAACATTGTCTTCACCAGCATGTTCACGCTGGAGATGATCCTGAAGCTGACTGCCTTTGGCTTCTTTGAATACTTGAGGAACCCATATAACATCTTTGATGGCATCATCGTCATCATCAGGTCTGTAAAATGAGTGGCTGATTGTTAATCTAGGTTGTCACTTTTGTTTTACAATTATTGCGTACTTACCATTTCACCTTATCCGTGTATTAACTGTAGCACTAAATACAGCTGTATTACTTATCATCCTAATATAGATTATGTATGATCACAGAGTTTCTCTGTCTTGTAGAAGCAATTTTTTATTGAGAAGACTAACTTAGACTCGTATCTAATCTTTCTCATCTATCTCCCCTCCTTTCTCTTGACTTCTATCAATTTTGATCTTCCTTTTCTCATATTTTATTTGATTATACCAACATACATTTTTACACACTTCACCATATCACCGCTATTCTCTCTGTTGAACACATGTACACATACCCCAGCGTGTGTGAGATCATTGGCCAGGCAGACGGTGGTCTATCAGTGCTGCGGACTTTCAGGCTGTTGAGGGTTATTAAGTTGGTGAGGTTTATGCCTGCACTGAGGCGACAGCTTGTGGTGCTGATGAAGACCATGGACAACGTGGCCACCTTCTGCATGCTGCTCATGCTCTTTATCTTCATCTTCAGGTAACTCTGGGACATGCATTTATGTACAGTGTGGCAGGGAGAAATGCAATTAGAGAAGGTGGTAATAAGAACCTGTGGAATACAGAGATTGCTGTGTGTGTCTGTGTGTATGAATACAATCTGTGTGTGTATGTATGTATGTATATATATATGCCACACCTCTCACAACTCCTTCATACTTTGGATCATACCCTGGCATCATATTTTAAACCTTAAGTAAAAAATCTCGGTGTTATTTTTGATTCTTTTCTTAAGCTTGACCTACAGATCAAATCTATTGTTAAAGCCAGCTTTTGTTCAGTTAAGACTTTTAGTTGAAGTTAAACTATTTCTTTCTATTATTGACCTTGGGAAGGTCATTCACGCTTTTAATAGATCCAGACTCAACCACTGCAGTTTGTTATATCTTGGACTGAACACTAATGTCACATTTGCTGTTGGTTTAAAATGCTGCTGCCAGACTGGTTCACAGAAGGACGATCATATTTCCCACTTCTCAAATTGTTACACTGGCTTCTTCTACAGTATAGGATCAATTTTAAATCAGTTTTATTGTTGCTTACATATAAGTGCTTGCATGGGCTTGCTCCAGGTATCTATCAGACCTTTTACAATTCTTTGTCCCATCCTGCTCACTCAGATCTGCTCATCAACCGCTTGTAGTAATTCCAAATTTCTGACTGGCTCTTACTGCCAACCATTCTCAGTTGCAGCTCCAAAACTCTGGAAATCTCCAGTTAGGTCATCTATCTCTCTAAAAGAATTCAAATCCTAATGAAAAACATACCTGTTCTTGCTGGCCGTTACAATTTCCGACTAATTTTAATTTCCTTGTGCCTATTATTGTTTGATGCTATTTTTTAAAAAATGAGTTTACAATATTACTTTTATTAGTTTTGTTATATGATAATTGTTATTGCTCCTAAGGTACTTTTATTGTTCTAGCTATTAGATGATTGTTTTACTTGTCGCCCAGCACTGTGGTCAACATGTGCTATGTGAATGAATTGACTTGTCAAGGCTTTTCTTTTTGATCTGCCTAAATTTCTAGCTTTGCTTCTGTCATGAAGGTTATGAGTACCAGAAATTGTCCTTTTAAACTTTTGAATCTCTATTAAATTAGACAGATGGGTCTCAGGCCAAAGAATAATGATAAAGCTAAACTGTAACTGTTGTATTATTCTGTCATATTCAAATTGCTGTGTGGCATATTAATAAGATGGTTTAATTTAAGTTTGGACAGATTTTAAATTGTCTGTTGTACACCATTAGCATTGCTTTCTTGGTACCAGTCATTCCACTAGGTCATAGAAAAGGTGAATAATACTTCTTAAAACTAGTCACTATATGTACATGTTACAGTTAAACATGCAATACAGTTTTATATTATATCTAAGCAAATATTATCATGTATCTCCCAAAAACATATTTTACAATATTATTGCCATTCAGCATAATTCAAATAATTGAAAATGATACATGACTAGAATGATATTTAGTGAAAAAAATTTATAATAAGTGATACAAGTTCAGTCATTTTGACACTGATAGATAAGTTACGTGAAGCAGCATAATTATGTTGCTTTCTGTATATGCCAATCATCTTCTGTACTTATTCAGTCCCCCAATGAAGTGTGTGAGCACAAATAACATCTGAGGTTTTAATCAGTTCATGCTATCCTGAGTCGTTAGCATTTGGCCCATACTTCTAGCTACTGTAGCTATTAGTGACTATTGAAATCACAGTGCCACAGAGACTTTAATCTTTAAATAAAAAATCTTCATAATTCATCTGAGTAATTCCCCTAAACATCAATTATATTAATGGAATTGTCTGGATGTAGTGTTTTTGTGACAATATGCAGTTTAACTGCATAATTGCATTCTTCTGTGATAGTACTGTATGAAGAAGTAAGGAGTGGCAGAGCAGTATGTGAGGGTGGTGAAGCTGCTGAAATTTTCACTGGAAGTGACCAGGATGGACAAGATTAAAAATGAGTACATCAGAAAGACAGCTCAGATGTTCTGGAGACAAAGCCAGAGAGGCAGGGTTGAGATGATTTAGATATATGCAAAGGAGAGATAGTAGATATTGGGTAGGAGAAGGCAGAAGGAGAAAAGGAAGACCACAGAAAAGGTTCATAGATGTAGTAAAGGAGGACATGCAGGGTTGGTGTGAAAGGAAGGAAGTGTGACAGAAGAGGATGCAAGGGATAGAGTGAGATGGAGGCTTAAGCAACCCAAAAACAGAAGATGAAGAAAGAGAAGACTCTATGATTGGACTGTATGTGTGGCTGAAATAAGTGATAATTGTGCAAAACCCTTATGTGTTTTGCAGCATCTTGGGGATGCACATATTTGGCTGTAAGTTTAGTTTAAAGACGGAGGCAGGAGACACAGTGCCCGACAGGAAGAACTTTGACTCCTTGCTTTGGGCCATTGTTACTGTTTTCCAGGTAAGAATAGTTTAAACATACAAATCCACGTGCCTTTATTTCATAGAATATATAAGCATGCATGATGATTGGTGCACCTACATGTGCACTCAGTATGCTGTTGTTGTGTTTTCCTGCTTCACTCTATGTATACCTTTGTTGTAGATTCTGACTCAGGAGGACTGGAACATGGTGCTGTACAATGGCATGGCATCCACCTCCCCCTGTGCTGCTCTCTACTTCGTAGCTCTTATGACATTTGGAAACTATGTGCTCTTCAATTTACTAGTTGCCATCTTGGTTGAGGGTTTTCAAGCTGAGGTAAGACACACTGATTTAGGGCAGTGGACAGTATGGACTTGAGAGAAAATGACCATTTAATAAAACAAGAAAACTAGCCAAAACTGACTAAAATAAATGTACACTTTGTGCCATGCCTTTTGGGCTTTACCCTGTCTTTTCAGTTTGTTATACAGACTTTTTTGGGGCCTGTAAAGGCAAAGGTTCACAGGCCTGCACAGGGCTCAGTTTGGAATGCCCTCAAACAAAGAATAAGGAGTTGCCTTGGTTAATATACAGAAAGAAATTTTTTATATATATGTTTTCTTGCTAGAGCTGTTCTGCTTACTATGAAATGTCTCACCTGTGACCAAAGCACAACACATTTTCTGTTGCTGGCTACAAACATAAACAGAAGAGTGTCCATGCACTTCCCAACATCTGAGGAACTAAGGACCCTGTGGGTTACTTTTATTTTAATAGAAATGTCCCCACAACAATATACATGGATAATACCAGTATGTTATGCAAATGTGTCTAAAATCACTATCTCTTTCTCTGCACTGTACTTTATTTTATTGTGGCCAAATTCCAAATAAAGCAGTCCTCAACAAATGGTTTTCTATTTCTCTTTGAGACAAATTAACAAGTATGAAATAATTACACAAACACAGGTTATTCATAAACTAGCCATCACTTTAAGTCATTTTGCTACCTGCAGCAAAATCCTGATTTTATAAGAGATGTTATCTGATAAACTCCACATAAGTTAAACTGCTGTGGTTTCAACTATATAGGAATACTGAAACTCAGCAAATTGTGAGCACTTACTTGTGTTGGAGTTACAGCTGAACTCTAAACATTTGTGTTTCAGAGATAGATTTTACAAGTGAGAGTAAACCAATGGGCCTGGGAGAAAATGTCTCTTAGATAATTAGGTAATAAAGAGAGAGAACAGAAAATTAGGAATGTGCAAGCTTGTCATTGTCAGCTTGTAACTGCTCATTATTTCTATTTTTTTTTATTGTCTTTTCCCGATCTCCCTCTCTCTCTGTGATCTACCTATTTATTTTGTCTAATTGCCCCTAAACAGGGTGATGCAAACCGTTCTTACTCAGATGATGACAGGTCTTCCTGCAATTTCGATGAAGATGATAAACAGAAAGACTCCCTGCACCTCTCAGGTGAATGACCCCAACAGCTTTACCTCATCTGCATTATTTTTTTTTCCTCGACTCTGAAATTGTATCACAGTTTCTCCCTACTACTTACTACTTTGCAATTATAACAATTTACAGCTTTTCCATCTTGACAAAAACATCAGCTTTAAAATAAATATGCTTATGTGAGTTTGTGTTTTCAGAAACAATTGAGCATAATATACCTTTGCAATAATATATCCTCCCCTCAAACATGCATTTGAAACATCCAAAATACCCCTTTAATAATTAATCCTGAGAATATTCTTATTATTATCGAACACCAACTTTGCCATATTTGAATCTGTTTGCCCAAGGGGCACCATCAGATTCAGGGTTTGCGTTGTCAGGTGATTTGTTGTGCCTCAGGCATCAAAAACATGGTATGAGTTCCACAACAAACACGTCTAAGCACCTTTTTCCTGCCTGGAATGTACAGTATACAGAACAAACTTTAAATAATGCATGACTGATGCCATTTCTCCATCCACTTCTCTCCCCACACATCCCCCAGGGTAACAGAAGTCAACTCAACCAAGAACCAACCTGAAGCATCTTGCAGCAGCAGTAGTATTTAGCAGCGCATTAGACAGTCCTCTGATAATGTCTGATTACAATTCTCTTAAGCCTAAATCTACTGCATAAATGTCAGGGCACATGGAAGAATGTGGAATGGTAATGTTTATTGAGGCCTATTCCAGCAAACGATATGTTTGAGAATGGAAAAGCTTTCAGAGATATCCCTCTGTTTCACTATTATGAGTTCCTCTCTGTTCCTGTAAGGCAATTTAGTGTAAAAGAAATCTTCTTCTTCCTCTTGGAGCTGACTATAACATTGTTTTAAGACATTTATTGCATACAGTGATGGAGAGTGCAGAGTTTTGCTTTCATGGCAGCGACGAAGATAAGGCAAACAAAGGGAGGCAAGGGCTTATTTAATGCTTTCTCTTTCTTTCTTTGACTGTTTTATTTTCCACCCATCCATCTTATCTATCTTCCTCCCACCATTTATAATAGTATTGTTAACTCCCTCCATTTTCTTTTCCCTTCGTCTTCTTTCCTGTAGACCCAAAAATATGTACACTGACTCCTAATGGACACCTGGACTTGGCCCCATTGCCTGCCGGTTTGTTTCCTGGAGAGAGGCTGACCTTTGCTCTCAGCTCCAGGAAGAATAGCGTTATTTCACTTGGCAGGGCTAACCTGGAGCAGAGGGCTGTGGTAAGTGGAAGGCACTGAAGAGAACAAGACTAAAGAAAAAAATGATACTGATTGTTAGCTCTTGTGACATAAAATGTGTGAAAGGAATTTTATGGGTCAGTACAACTTAGCATCAGTATTTATAGATTCACAACAGATTTTCATCAGCATCATAGAGTTTACAGATCCTTATAAATTTGAAGAAGAATAACAAGAGTTGAACTGCTCCCACAGACATGTTTTCAGATTTCATGTACTGAGTAGCATAGCAATGATGGATTCTTTATTACATTATTATGAGAGGTCAGTTCTAGACATAATTGGTCCCTTTCTCTCAGTATCCAGGACGAGGTTACCACAACTGGGGTCGTCCACTGCCTCCCCAACCTCACACCTTGTGGGCCCGCCGTTCCAGCTGGAACAGCCTAGGAGGCCGGCCATGCTCCTCATCATCCCCATCTGCTAGTCCTGCCTTCACCCCGACATCTGCAAGGCCTTTTTATGGCTATGGTTTGGGAGGTTTAGGAGGGGTGGTTGGAGGAAGCTTGCGAATCCGGGGTCCTCGTGCCTCTTCATCCCCACACCATCACCTACATCATGTCCAGCCAGATGAGGAAGAATCTCTTCTCTCTCCACCTCCTGTTGCTCCCCACTCCCTCCAGCTTCCCCATCCTATGCTCCCAGGTTCTTTTGGACCCAGGAGGGACCGCAGAGCTCTGTCGCTAGAGCTGCCACATCTGCTGCAGGTCCCTGGTCAAACTCACCTTCCATCATTGCCACACCACCAACTTCCCACCATGACTCTCAATGCTAACCACAGGAAGAAGAGCCTGTCTGGAGGGATGCTCATTAGCAGTGGTGGTGACTTTAGAGGGCTTCACCAAGACTGTAATGGGAAGACTCCACTTTCACAGCTTTTCCACCCTCCTCCTACACATCAGACTGAGCAGACTGGAGGGGCAAATCCCCAGAGCCACTTGATGGCTGATGTCTTCCCCCAGGTTAACACACGCAGCAAGGATCGGGAGGACCTGGATGATGACATTGATTATGTAGGTTACTGTTATATGCATGCGGGAGGGAGAAAAATAGATGTAACTGCAGTAGGAAAACATTTGTTATCGAAACAAGGATATGCATAATAAGCGTTTCCTGCGATACACAATTCAATTCCTCAGATGCAGATAAGACACAATGTAAGAGCATTTAAAGAGAACAAAGAAACACAATCTAGATTTATAATTCACAACAACCAAACCATTAGCTTTTATGTTCAAGTACAAGACTTTTCACTTGTAATAATCTCTTACTCTCTCATGTAGGATTTTCAAGTACTTTGTGTAAAGCCTGCACTCCCTATCACCTGGGCCTCATGGGAGCCTCATTGTTTTCATTATAAACAAGTCTGTGTATGAGGGAAACAAGGTTAATTAGAAAGGACTATTTAGACAGCGGGGGAAAGAGCTATACAGATGGTAATGTTGGAAGATGCTCCGAGCTGTTGCTATAGAAGTGTTTCACTTTCGTAAATAATTTAATTATCGAGTCTAAACAGAAGGTTTCTCTCTGCTGTTCTGTGTCTCTGCTTCAGTGTGTGTATGCGTGTACCGTGATGGGTATTGATATGTGTATTTGTTGCAGAGCTTGTGTTTCCGCATCCAGAAGATGTTAGAGGCGTACAGACCAGATTGGTGTGAGACAAGAGAAGACTGGTCTGTTTTCCTGTTTTCCCCACAGAACAAGTGAGCCACCATTTTTCTTTGGCTTTATCCAGTGCATTTAGTGATTGAGTGATTGTTTGCTGAAATTTGTGCAGTTTTGGAACAAAAGTCATGACAGCCTCTTATACAAACAATATTGGCTGGCCACGGGATGTATCTCACCCAAACAATATTAGTAATGGATTGCCAGATTCTGTTCCTCAAGTCATTAATAGGAAGGACAGTTTGCTAAGCTTGACACAAAGGAGCTCTCCATCAGAGCATTGATCGCCACCTTGCAAATAACGAAGTGATCTCTTCTGAACTCTCCCCTTCTGTTCATACGCAAGAAATTGGCTTCAGGAGGTAAATTTAAATTTATTAAATTATGCATTAACTTGTAGCAATGTTGTGTTACAATCTGTGAGAAAGGATTTGACTAGACACAGTTGATTATTTTAATAAAAGCCATTTAAATGTGTCCATGTGTGTCCCAGAACAGTTTAGAATAAAATCCATCTCTCTTCTACTCAGTTCATTTTCATATTCATTCTGTTCCTTTTCATCCGTTCCTTATAAACACTGCAGTGGAGACATTTAATTGCTTTTTGGCAGTACACAGCGTAACATGCTAAGTTTTGAAATGCATATTCAGTATTTATACGTCCCATGTCTTTCTATCTTTCTTCCTCTGTCTGTTTGTTTCTTTTTTATTGCTCTATTCTGTTCTCCCTGCAGAGATCTGTACTCAGGAGTCTGGTGCTTCTGAAAGTGTTGTTAATGTAATTTGTTTTGAATTAGGAGTGATGTAAACAGGGGCTGAATGAGGCTATTTACTCACCAAGATGTTAGGGAGCTCCCATGCACATTCAGGGAACTTGGCTCCTGTTCTGGATGGATTTAAAAATGCACCTGGGCAGAGTGTGGCCTTTATACATTGTTCTCCCCATTTTAACTTGTTTTCTTTCTATTCATCTCCTCGCCTCTCTCCCTCCAGGTTCAGACAGATGTGCCAATCTATTATTGCCCATAAGCTCTTTGACTACGTAGTACTGGCCTTTATTTTCTCCAACTGCATCACAGTGGCTCTGGAAAGGCCCAAGATACTACAGGGCAGCTTGGTAAATTCATCTGAGAAGTGTGTGCATGTGTGTTTGAAGCTCCAGCTTTTGTCTGCATTTTCTGCGTGATAGCTTTTTGCATTCTCTGAGGATGAATTCCCTTTTATGATCTATAAGGTGTGCACTAAGTACAATTTTACTACTCCTAATTGACCCATCTTCACTTTTTGACTGCCATCCCTCTCTCCCCTTGCAATTTCTGTCCAGGAAAGAGTCTTTCTTACCATCTCCAACTACATCTTTACTGCCATCTTTGTGGGCGAGATGACACTCAAGGTAACATTTTACAACCTGTCTCTCTATTACTGCCAATGCAGGCACCACATAGAGGCATTGTTTTTGTGTGTTTCCTCCTGTGTGTTCAGGGTTGTTTCTCACTCTGACTTGACTTTACCTTAGTGACCCATAGCCCATCCTCTTCTCCAGCCTTCTTTCTCAGTAATTCCCATGGTCCTTTAGAGAATAGAGCAATTAAGCAATGTCATTAATTAGGGGCTAGTCTACTCTTATGGAAGCAGTCCATCTTCAGCACTCCCCCACACTTCTCCTCTCTCCCCATGTCCATTTCTATATTAAGTGGTCCTTTTTTAAGTCTGTTTCTACTTCCTTATGAGTCCTTCTATCCTCACCAGCTTTTTTTTCAGTCTCAAATATTTTTGTTTCCTCATTCTTTCCCTCTTTAATTTTCTCTCCCTCCCTCTACCACAGTGTCTGTATTCTCTGGGAAAGGCTCTGGCACAAGTGGGCCATCAATTATGCACTCCCACCATCAATTATTAACCAACCACAGCACGTCAAGGAGCTACAGCCTTGTCAGCCCCCTGGCTGAGCCGTACATGTCTCCCTTCATGTCTCTGTCTGTCTGGACATTGTGTGACTACACATTGTGTACTGGTGTGTTGTTTGTTTACATAACATTAATATCTCTATAGGACTACACCATCTAGTTTAATGCTCTATACAAAATGCCACATAAATGAACAACACTGCAGGGTTGGTCAGCATGAGGCAGTTTTAGATGTAATGTTGCATTGTTGCATAATATATTCATTAGTTCTAATGATGTGCAATGTGATGTACAATTTCACACAGAAACTTTAAATATCAGTCATATTATATACACTACTGGTCAAAAGTTTTAGAACACCCTAATTTTTCAGTTTTTTATTGAAATTCAAGCAGTTCAATGTCTCATTGTACTCTGAAATGAAAGCATAGAACAAACAAGCTATTGAAGTTCAAAAAGAAATCATGGAATAAACCAAAATGTATTCTAAACTGCTGACTCATCAAAGTAGCCACCTTTGGATATAACAGCTGAATACACTCATGGCATTCTTTCTACAATGGAAATCAAATATTCTTCAGCAAGTTCTTCTCAACTCTGTTGCAGAAGTTTCCATAAATGTGTGGCACTTGTAGGTTGCTTTGCTTTCACTCTTCTGTCCAGTTCATCCAAAACCAGCTCGATAGGATTTAGGTCTGGAGACTGTGTGTTATGGTTTGTGGTTTTTGGTATTGTGGGACTAGGTTTTGTTTAATTCTAGGATGTTTGGTTTTCCTTTTTTCTGTCTCGTTCTTGTTTCTTTCCAGTTTGGTTGCATCCCCTTTGCTGTGTGCCTTATGTTTTACTTTAAGTGAA
>VUQH01090667.1:0-12130 GCA_015106775.1 Etroplus canarensis
CCGCTTGCGATGACGTCTGTCCCGGCCACCGGCATCAGGCAACATCGCGGCCTGAAGGTCTGGTCCATGTAGCAGGCCGAGGTCACGAAGTTTGCAGAGTACATCATCGTGGAGGCGAGTGGGTGCATGGTCTCTCAGCTGGAGTATGGTCTGGCGGTTGTAAACGTGGACACCGCTGTCTTTGATGTCCATGCACTTGAGAATCGGGCGCTAGACAAGGATAATTAACCAATATTATGGTATAATTACGAGGATATAAGGATATAAGCACCATTTGTGGTTCCTGGAGTGGCCGCTGCCGCGCCACCATCTTTATACCTTATTCCCATCTTTATACCTTATTAACTTGATTAACTGATCATCAGCCAGTGGGGCCACCTCTGTAAAAACAGAAGTTTTGGCAATTTTCTGATCTAGAGAATTCAGGTTGGTTAACACAATGCCACAATCTTCCCAGGAAAGGTTGTCCCAGTAAATTCACCCCAAGGTCAGACTGTGCCTTGCTCAGATGCATCTCAGACTCTACAGGCATCAGTTAGCATGTTAAATGTTAAACTTCATGACAGCACAATTAGAGAAAAACTGATCAAGTATGGCTTGTTCGGAAGAGTTGCCAGGAGAACGCCACTTCGATCTAAAAAGAACATGGCAGCACAGCCTAGGTTTGCCAGTTTGCAATCTGAACAAACTTTGTGTAACAGTGTCCTTTGAACAGACAAGACCAGAATGGAGAGGTTTGGGTATAATGTGCAGTGCCATGTTTGGTTAAAACCAAACACAGCATATCAGCACAAACACCTCATAGCAACTGTCAAGCATGGTAGTTGAGGGGTGATAATTTGGGCTTGTTTTGCTTCAGGACCCGGACACCTTGCAGTCACTGAGTCAAACATAAACTCCTTTCTGTAACAAAGTATTTGAGAGTCAAATATGAGGCCATCGGTCAGACAGCTAAAGCTTTGCCCAAATTGGGTTAAATAACAGAACAATATTCCCAAACAAAGCAGCAAATCTATAAGAGTGATTGAAAAAGAAAAGAATCAAGGTTTTCCAATGGCCTGGTTAAAGTCCAGACCTCAACCACATAGAAATGCTGTGGTGGTACCTTAGGAAATCTGTGCATGAATGATGAATGATGCCTGCCACATCACTGAACTGAAACAACGTTGTAAAGAAGAGTGGGCCAAAATTCCTCCACAACAATGTGAGAGACTGATAAATCCAGAAAACTATTACTCCAATTATTACTGGTTCTACAAGTTATTGAATCACGGGGTGTACTTAATTTTTTCCCATGACTGCGTAGAGTCTTATGAAAACTTTCTTTTTCATGAGTATATTAACATGAGTGCCTAACTGAAAGCAGTCATAACAATGGCACAAAGTTGACCCCATAACGCAATCTGGATGATGGTCTCCTTTGCATAATAAGCTAAAATGTATTAATAAATGTTAAAAACATATGTATTTGCATAACTTTGGGAAAATAAATTTTAGGGATTCCAAAGAAAAAATGATACAGAAATAAAAAAGATCAAATTCATAATAACGGGCAAATTAATAAATAAAACAGAAAATTATACAAGAAAGGGAATTAATAGGCGAATTATTGAAAAGGTAAAAATGGGAAAGATCATTCTAACAGAATGTCAGTTTATACCGCTTTATGAATTAATGATGATCTCCATTTATTCTTGAAAATGTTTAGTTCATTTAATGGCATATGAAAAATGTATTAAGTAGTTCATTTATTAATTTTTAATTTGGCAGTTTCTGCCCTCCATATACCAGATGTCACAATTGTCTTTTAGCTCATGCATCACCTGCCTTTTATTACATGTACACAAACACTGAATGATGTCCTCATATCATGTGCTGCATTAGTTCCTACTGTGACGTCTTTAATTCTATATTTTGCTCCTCCATCAGATCCTGGTGCATTTGGGCCTGCTTACCAAGGAGTCCGGCTTCAAGATTGCAGAAAACGCTTTCAGTGGGGGCCCGTTGGGTGAGCTGGTCCAGTGGAGTGATCTCATAACCACACTGTACCTTCTAGGCCACAACATTCGCATATCTGCCTCCCTAACTGAGCTCAAAGAGTAAGTAGCAAAGCAATATTGCCACCTTAAGTTGCACTTTAAGTTGTCTGTTTACGGTGCATTTTTTGTTAAAAAAAAATCCACTTATTCTAAGTTTGAACTGGGCCTGAAGAGGATAATCATACATACGTAGTTATCTGAAAAAAGCTATCAAAATCACGATACTTAACACTGAGCCAGTGAAGTAAAGTGCAGAAAACAAAAGTGGCTGACTACCATTTTGATGTGGATCAATTTGTGGCTTCAGAGTATTTTTTTTAGCTCATCTGACCAAAGGACTGAGTAGGTAATGGCATGTGAGGCGCTTGTCAATTCACAAGAATCACTACTCCTCCTAGAGTATTGGTCAAAAATTAATCAAACTTACAATGATCAGCTAATGGGTGTTAACCCAAATTGTGCTCAAGGTGAAGATCACATTTGTCTTTTTACGGCCACTACTACGCCTAGATTATTGGTCAGAATTTAATCAAACTTCCAGACAATGATCACTTAATGCGTCTTCTCAAACGGTGCTCATGATCATATTTGACGTTTTATGGGCTCTTTTCCATTTCCACAAGAATCGCTAGTCCTCCTAGTACATTAGCCTGGATTGTAAGTACCTTTTTCTGCTCCCTTGTATTCTCCCCAAGGGATCGTCACAGTGGATTCTTCTACATTGCTAATTTGCCAGAGGTTTTATGCCAGATGCCCTTCCGGGCACAAGCCTCCAGGGGGAGAGGGCCTTGTGTCTCCACCTGGAATTGAACCAGGCAAATGTGTAAACCACTACACTAAAATGAGTGTTTGCATGTATCACTCTGTCATCCATAAATAAATGCCATTATAAGGTTTATTTATGGCATAATAATGTCTTAAGCTGGGACCAGTCAAGAACTATGGCCGTTGTGCAGGATCTGTTTGTGAGCCTTCTTGATTTCTCAGTGAATTTTGATTCTCAGTAGTTTGTGCAATTCAGCCAACCAATGACAAGAAAATCATGTATTACTCTCTTGCTATGCTTCACACATTGCAATAACCTGTGAATTTTGATAGATTGTGAGCCAGATGAGCTACTACATCATTAACATTCTGCTTTTACAAATCATTTCTCTACAGGATCATGCGAAAGGTCATGGGAAACAAGTCTAGTTGCCCCACCCAGGGCGATAAGGTGGTAGAGCTCATATACATTGACATCGTGGGTCTTACCCAGTTTAAGAAGACACTGGGACCTTCCTGGGTGCACTACCAGTAAGTACATTTATACTTCCCTTTTGAAGTGCATTTTCTCTATCAGCTTATATTGAGTGATGGGGTACTACCTGAACATAAACAGTTTGTGATTTGAATCTAGGAGTTGCAACCACATATTTTGGGGGGCTTTAATGGATCTTATGTGCAGTCACTGTAACAGAGCTTAAAGTTGTCTGACACTGCCAGTTCGGGCCTGTTTTAGATAACCATCAAACTGTGGTAGAGTTGTTATGGGCGTACAAAGCATTTTCTGTAAAAAGCTGCACACATGCTTTTAAATGCTTTAACACTGGGCATTTTAACATGTTGGTCTATGTGGATTTGCTTTTGGAACCAGCTTTATGTGACCAATAGAGGAACTGCAGTTTTTGGCATTTCCACAGTGGTACACACAGGCAGAAGGAAGAGAGTATTTTATTTCAAACTCTCCAAACAAAAGATGATGTGAACTGTCTATTCTTTTAATTTTGAAGGTGTTGCGAGTTTGCTAACTGATTTAACAGTGATTTTGCCTTCTCTTTTGGTTTTTAGTCAGCTTCATAGTTGAGATAAATATGATTTTTTTAAATAATCATCCCAAACACATCAAAGATATCTTCTGCAGTATTACAGTAAAATATTAAAATACAAGAATTCATCATTAACATGAACAGACACAGAAAAAGACAGGTAAAATATTACATGAGAAAATACCACGCCAGTCACATTAGACAGCTACAGACCGTCTAAAATCATTTATTTATTCACACCAATATTAAGTATTCTAAATTCTGGATTGACTAGGGCTCTACCATTTCCCCTTCCTCATGTGAAATCTGTGTACTGCTGCTGCCAAATGTGATTTCACAAAGTCTCTCACGTAGGCACATGCCACTGAGTCAACGTTTGTCTGGCACTTGTTGGAACAAAGAGTCTATTTTCTGCTCATACATTGCCACAATTTCCCAAAAGGCCTAAGGAGCGTCTGTTGTTCATGATGTTGTCACTGACCAAATCTATTCTCTCCCCAAGTGCTCCGCTGAGGACTGTAGATTAGGCCTTCCTGGTTTGTTTTCAAAAAGCTCCCATCAGCTCCGACTGACAGAAAAAAAGAAGGAACAATGAGTCCAGGGGACTAATGGCCCCGCTGGTTCCTCCTGCTTGTCACCAGGTTTTGTTTGTCTGCGACATAACACCTTAAACTGCATCCGCTCGCTTTTTGCCCTGAGGAAATTGACTCAGCCTCAGGTGTAATGTAAGGTCTAGATGCTGTTTTCTCTGTTAATTCTCCTACCGTTATTGAACAGTTATGTCGGAGCACTTTGTGTCACTGTACACTTTCTATGCGCTTTGGAAAGACTACCTGGTGTGCAGGTTGGAAACATTTTTCTGCTTTTCTTTCTTTTCGCAAAGCGTAACCTAATCTGTTTCCCTGAATCTGCCGGAGTGTCTTTTACTTTACTGTCTCCTTTCAGAGGTAAATAACATCTCTTGCCTTTATGGCCTTAGATTCCCTTTGTGAAACCAACTTAATCTCTTTATAGCCATACAGGGAGATACCCTGTGCACAGAAGATGGCAGATTTGTTTGCATTTCAGACCCCAAATTCTTGCAAGCAGTAAACTCTGAGGTTATTTTCTTTTTTCCCAGTTTATTTTTTTGTATTTAGGGACAAAGCAAGCAAGTCTGAGCAGCCTCTTCATGATTGATGTGTTTTGTTATTGCCCCAGTCTTCTGGCTATCAGTCTTGCAGTACTCACTCAATGTTTGTGTTTCATGCTACTCTGTGGAAAGGGAATTATCTGAGCTGTTTTTTTTCTTGGTATAAACATTGACCTATTGCTCCATTCCATTTTATTCACGCTCTAATCCTCCAGCTTACTCAGGCAGACTACCTTTATCTGCTTTAGTAGGGATTCACAAAATATACCAGTGTGTACGAGTTATACACTCATCAGCTACTGTATTAGGTCAACCTGTTCACGTACTTGTTATTGCAAATATCTAATCAGCCAATCGTGTTAGACATGGTCAAGACATCCTGCTGAATTTCAAACCAAGCATCAGAATGGGGAAGAAAGGTGATTCAAGAGACTTTGAACGTGGCGTGGTCGCTTGTGACAGACAAGCTGATATGAGTGTTTCAGAAACTGCAGATCTACTGGGATTTTCCCACACCATATCTAGGGTTTACAGAGAATGGCCAGAGAGAATATCCAGTGAATGGCTGCTCTCTGAGTGAAAATGCTAGAGGTCAGAGGAGATATGAAGGCAACAGTAACTCTAAACACTACATGAGGTATGCAGAGTAGTATCTCTGAATGCACAACAATGTTAACCCTGAAGCAGATGGGGCTATACCAGCAGAAGACCCCCTTCTGATTCTCAGCAGGTCATCTTCACCAGGTCTACATGCCTAAATGTATTGAGTTGATGCCGTGCTATTAGCTGATTAAATATTTATTTCAACTAGCAGTTGAACAGGTGTGCCTAATAAAGTGGTCAGTTCAGTGTACGTACAATTAACCAAACACTTAAAGAAGTAAGCTCAAAGCTCAACTTTAGACTGCTCTAAACATTCAACTTGTGCCATTTGATTGGCTGATTACACGTGTGTTAATGAGCAGATTATCAGGTGTACCTGATAAATTCTTAGCGTATCAAAAGTGGTAAAAACATTACTGCCTGTTAATGGTTTTAGCATAATAAATGATAAAATTAGCCTTTGTTAAAGAATTTTTATTAGAAAGGAATGTTGATGTTGCATAACAGTAACAGTCAGAGGCTATTTGAAGTATTATAATTTTCATGTTTTTATTAGACAAACCATTAGCTTCTATCTCTGCATCAACCAGCTGTTGTGTTTAGCCTCAGGTGTGTGCAGACCTGTAACAGTCCCTCAGGTAGATTTATAGAAGGCCCAAATTCCCATGTGTTCTCCTGTTTCCTAATGACCCATGTCGGACTGTGTTTGTGGGACGTGTTTGTTTCGCTTCCAAGCTAATCGTGCCAGGAGAGAAACCCGTCATTTACAATAGCTGTCATCATACATTATCCATGTGGATGATGTTTATGGGGAAATTGTACTGTTATTTAAAAAACAAACAAAATCTCCACTCAACCCAGTTTGATTGGAATGATGCAGCGAGTGTCACCAAGGGTGTACTTGTTTCAGGTGAACAGCCTCATCTTCTGCCACATTATGACGCCCACAACTCACAGGCCTCACTGCAGCCATATTTACATCACGTTCGTTATAGCTACAGCAGCACTTCCCCATCTGTTGAGGGTGTAACAGCTAGGGACAGATAAGGGTTGTTTTTCTCCAGAGTGACTGGAGATGGCATGTGGGCATGTTGTTGTTCTGGTTTCATTTGAAAGTTTCCTCGTGGTGAATCTGTTTCCAAGCTCCCTGCACTCCCAGGGCGTTTCACAGTTCACACAGCCAGCTGCGCAGCTTCTGGGTGGGCGGCGAGGCAATCACTAACTGAATCAAAGTCTGTGTGTGTGTGTGTGTGTGTGTGTGTGTAAGAGAGAGAGAGAGAGAGAGAGTTGTGTATATGTTTGGCTTCCATATCTGCACCTGGCTGCTTCTTATCATAGTGATTAATGCTGAGTTTTGTACCATGACCAAAAGTGGAAGGTGGAAGGCACTTTATTTACCTCTGAAAAAATTTCTCTTCTTGAGCACAAAATATTCAATAAAATAAGGCTAAAGAGTTAGCTTTTAGCCATATAGCAGCCCATTCTCTCATTTTTGGCTCCAGAAAATGTCACATGGCAGCTACTGAAATACTAACATTGGACATGAGACTCAGAAAATGCAGAGTTGAGAAACCAATTAATGATGGCACGGTGGTTACATCCACATTTCATATACAGTCAGTAACAATAACTAGATGATGCAGTTTCTGAAGAAATTGCAGTGGGATTGTTGCTACTGCCGTATGGCGCCTAAATAATTTGCCTAAATAAAGTGACTGGTCAGTTGCTGTCATATGATTGGCTGATCTGATATTTGTGTGAATGTGCAGTTAAACAGGTGTACGTAATAAAGTGAAGAGGAAGAGCTCAGAAGGACAGATCTGCTTCAATCTGCAACTGATCGGCCACTTTATTAGTTACAGGTTTCGCGACATTTTCTTAAATAACATGAAAACCATAAAACATGCGCCTGACAGAGGTGATAGGCGCTGAGGAAGAATATTAATGAATTTTTAGCTTTTTGGGCCCTTTTATGTAGCCAGTTGGTATCCAAATAATGGATAACTGATAAACAAACAGACTTCTTGTTCCATGTGCCAGTCATTGCTTACGGTCAGACTGTCAAAGTAGATCAATTTGAAAGAAACCTTTGCTCCTCGCACAAGCTGTTTACCTGCATGCAGCTAAAGTCTGCTCACATGTGATTGACCAGATCAGTGACACTCACACACCAGAAAGCTTCTGCTACCAAAATTCTGTCCCTTGCCTACGTGTTCTCCATATTCATATGTAGATACCTGTTTGTAAAGATTCGAAATTGCACAGCATGGAGTTAAAGATCAGAAAGTACTTTACAAGTGTCTCTCCTGGTTTTGGGCTAATTAATCCAGCATTGCAACCTTTGAGCCAGCTATGATGCTCATTCACAGCCACACCTTCAGAACATGCCACTATCTGAGTCTAAGGATTTACATTTGTGAGTTCATGTCCTTACATGGAGCTATCTTTTATTGTATGTAAAAGCATTATTGGGCAATCAATACCTCAGCTTCTACATGTTTTGGAAATCATTACAAACTTGTAAACATGTTTATAGCTGTTGTTTAGCTCCTCAAAGCTCAAACTTTACCTCTCTGGTATCATTCTAAAGCTTGCGGTTTTATATCTCAAGATTTATGTCTTGAGCAGAACTTTAGTAATAGTGCTAGCTGCTACGTTACTAGTCAACCAAGCCGATGTCTGAAGACTTCGGGTCCACTAAAGTGGAGGTCAGTGTATGTAAGAGCCAAAAGCTCAGGCTTCAGAGTGCTTTTACTCTTGGCTCTGTATTATGTCAGTGGGAGCCGATATCCCAAATATGGTCATCTTGAGCACACAGTTCTAAAAGCACCTCCCACCTGCTGTTTTAAACTTTGTTTACGATGGGCAGCCAACCAAAAGGAAGCTGGCTTAAACTGGGAGGGAAGGGAGCTAAAACATGGATGAACTGAGGGGCTGCATCAAGGTCCAGTATAAGATAAACATGGAATATTTATAATTGTGAATCATACAAAGCTACTGTAGCAGAGAAGCTGGAAACAAGCTTAAATAGTCCCCATTAAATGGATGCATTAAATAAAATGGGTAAAGAACACAGGCTCGTGACTTTTGCACGGTAATGTTTATATGGTTTGTACAGCAGCAGCCTCTCTAACTCAGACACTGAGTCTAAAGAATTGATTTATGAATGTGTTAATGAGGTATATTCATTTTGCAAAATAGATTAGTTAAGTGATCTGGTATGATGTTAAGCAGCTTTAACATATACAGTCATCTGTGCTTTAGGCCGCAAGAAACCTTTGCTCATTAAAACCGGTGTTTTTCTGTGGTGTCAAAGGTGCATGTTGCGGGTGCTGGATTCATTTGGGACGGAACCGGAGTTCAACCACGCCCACTATGCCCAGTCCAAGGGTCACAAGACGCCCTGGGGGAAGTGGAACCTCAACCCGCAGCAGTTTAACACCATGTTTCGTAAGTAGACAGAGCGCCAACACACACCCCCACAGAAAGTGACTCGTAGCGGTCACTACAAAGACTACTAAACCATTTCCTTTCATGCAGGATTGAACAAATAGTTCATGCAATGAAAACCACCATCTCTGAATCAACATGCTAAAGGCTTCTTCTTGGACTCAAAGCATGTTTAATGTGTGACATTAACACTGCCCTTCTTTACATTAAGACAAGGCAAATTTTACCACCTCTCCAATTATTCCACACTGTCGTTTAAATAAAGTGGAGCTGCCAAACACAGCTACTTGCAATATAAATCAGTTTAAGTGCTCAGCACTCTTGGCTGTTTCCTGTGTCTGTAGGTCCTGTTAGATTTGGATGTTTTTGTTGGAAAAGAGACACAAAAGATGCTCTGAACATCCAGCTCGGTGTTAGCTAATGGAATATCATCAAGCAGATTAGTAAGTAAGAGGTCAGGCACTCAGCTCTCCATTTTGCTGTGATTATGAATGTAGGACGTAGAGGTTTTATAGCTGTGTGTGTGTGTGTGTGTGTGTGTGTGTGTGTGTGCGCATCGCTCCTGCTGTGGGATCACTCTGTAACTGGAATCAACCACATTTGTTGAGACGGATGAGCACTGGCAGCGCAGCAGACGCAACAGCATTAGCTGGGGAGGAAAGGGAGCCAGCATCCCCTGAGTACTGACCTTTTCCCCATGGCTAAAAGAAAGTGAAATGTTACCCCTGCAAATCCCCCGATTCGAGGTGAGGCCCAGAGCCATCCAGAATGCCACTGCACCTGAATAGGCCATTGTGTGTTGAATAGGGTGTGTCTTTCTCATAACACACTGGGGTCTTTGCACAAAATTCAGTTAAGAGTTGCTAGGTCAGATGATATCACTGGTGAAACAAGTGCACAGCGTTTTGGCTGAGTGTTAAAACCACAAAATGGCATCACTTCCAGGCACGAGAGACCAGAATGACTTTTTTCC
The DNA here is from genome assembly GCA_015106775.1 of Etroplus canarensis. Taxonomy (NCBI): domain Eukaryota; kingdom Metazoa; phylum Chordata; class Actinopteri; order Cichliformes; family Cichlidae; genus Etroplus; species Etroplus canarensis. Next base: position 10,006 of record VUQH01090667.1, read on the forward strand.
TTCTCTGCATTGTGCTGCATTACACCCAGCCTTCAGACTGAAGACTAGTTTGTGAACCATGCAGCGTATGCAGAATATTAGATTAACACCTGTGAGACTGGTGAAGCAGCTATCTCAGGTTTCTTATTGTTTTGACACTTCACAGATTGTATTTGCATATTGAACTGGTAATGCATATTGTGTCGGTTTAGATTTACACTCAGTGGAGTTGATTGCCTTGTGACATTTTAGCATTGTTAAGCTCTGCAGTGGTAACTCCCTACATTTAATTGTCTGGAAGAGAGCTTCTCAGGGTTTCCGTGGGTTATTAAAAAGTCTTCAAAAGTCTGAAATTAAAATCAAGCAAAATAAGGTCTTTAAATGTCCTGTATTTCCACAGATTTTGCTGTAGGTATTAAATTAAGCTCTCAGTTCACAATAATTGTTAGTCTTCCTAGAGTATTGGCCAGATTAAGTGAAACTTGAACACAATAATCACCTAATAGGTCTTCACCTGAATTGTGCTTAAGGTCATATTTGTCCTTTTATGGGCATTTCTACATTTTCACAAGAATCGCCACTCCTCATAGAGTCTGAATTGAAGGAGCTCAGCTTCCTCATTAAATGGAGCCTGCTCATCTCCCTCTTGAATGCAGTCTCTTTGTTGGTCGTTCAGTTCACCCTGTTGTTTACGTGGATGCCCAGGTACCATCAACATTCTGTCCCAGGATAGACTGTCCTCGCTTCCTTCTGAGGTCAATCACCATCTGTCTGCTCCTATCCACATTCAGAAGTGGATGATTTCCCTCAGACCCCTCTGCAAAATCTATTGGTGCTCTGTCCTTCTACTCCTCCTGCCCATCACTCATACATCCAACCACTGCAAAGTCTGAGGTGTACAAGGTGTACAAGGTGAACAGGAATGGAGACAGCACAGTTCCCTTTGGAACTCCTGTACTTCACATCCCCAAATCAGACAGAGCAATGCCAAGTCTCACATACTGCAGCTTGTTTGTCTGGTAGTCAGTAATCCATGAGATGATTGATGTGTTTACTGACATTTCCTGTAGCTTCTCCCTCAGTAGCAATGGCTGGATTGTCTCAAGTGCACTTGAGAAATCAAAAAAGGTGATCCTCACCGTGTAGCCGTTACTGTCTAGATGGGAGCAAGCTCTTTGCAGCATGTAGATGATTGCATCATCCACCCCTCGATTTGGTCTGTATGCAAACTGCAGTGCATCAAGAGATGGTTCCAGCTACCGTTTCAGTTGGACCAAGAGCAGTGTCAGTGTGATGTGAAGGCAGTCGGTCTGTGGTCGTTAAGCTCTAATGGAACCGCAGGATGTTTTCCATATCGCCAGTATCTTCTCCTGCTTCAGACTCAAGTTGTAAATTGCGACTTAGGATCACACAGCTGGTGAATACAGGTCCTCAGAACCTGAGGCTGATGCCTTCATTAGCATTAGGCATCATTAGCCTACAGTAATTAGTGAACATGAGTAAACAGATTGCAGCTGAACATCTAAAGGTGAAACAGTACTGAGTCATAACATTTCCCCCTTTTTTTCTTTCTAGAGTTAATTCTACTGACTCTTCTGTGCTTTTTTACAACAGTTAAGGGTAACACTAGTTGTACCTTGGTGCAGAGTCAGTTTACACAAGTGAACACAAGTTCAAAACCCAGACAAATGTACAAAAATGTGATTTATTAATGTATTTTCTCCAGTCAAAAGGAAATGTTTCACCACAAGCACAGTTTATCTCTCAGTATTTCGAGTCCACTAAGAAGTACCCATAAGTCCCACAAAGCTGATAGCAATAACCTCAGTAACCTCAACTAAATGTAATCTAGCAGCAATATGACTGTATTTCAAGAAATATATTAATATTAGTTCAGGCTAAGGTATAAGTTAAGGTTGTAGCTTATATTTAGGCAGAAAAAACCTTAATCATTTTTGGCCTGATAGGCCCTGTGGCTTGCCAACCAGCCACAGGGGCCCACAAGCCAGTGTAGTCCTAGTGCTGGTCCCAAGCCCGGGTAAATGGTGAGGGTTGCATCAGGAAGGGCATCCGGCATAAAATCTTTGCCAAATCAAATATGCGGATTCATAACATCCGCTGTGGCGACCCCTAACGGGAGCAGCCG
>VUQH01090668.1:0-20729 GCA_015106775.1 Etroplus canarensis
ATTTAAAGTCCCTACTCTCACCTCCACCCTCCTACCTTTCCTTCTCTCTCTCTGCCTCCTAACACGCTTTCCCCCTCTCCCCCTCCTTGGTCTTCGGCCAACAGTAGCATAGTTTCCACCGGCACCCTGTTGGATAACGGCACCGGAGGCGGTCGTTGTTAACCCGGGCCGCGACCGATCCAGTATGGAAGTCGTGTTATTAATCTGCATATTTGATTTGGCAGAGTTTTTACGCCGGATGCCCTTCCTGACGCAACCCTCACCATTTACCTGGGCTTGGGACTGGCACTAGGACTACACTGGCTTGTGGGCCCCTGTGGCTGGTTTGAGGGCCCAAAGATCACCAGCATCCAATATTGTTTTTCAGCCATGTCCCTTGCGCAGTGATGTCTTCAGATTCTCGAAAGCTTTTGATGATATTATGTACTGTAGCCGACGGTGCTCTTTTTATACCCAGTCACATTATTGGACTGTTGCCAATTAACTCACTTATGTGCAAGCTCTTCTTGTTAGTACCACTTGCTTTTGCCTCAGCTTTTTTGAGATGTGTTGCTGCCATCAGATTCAAGATGAACTAGTATTTTTGATGAAATAGTAAAATGTCTTACTTTCAACATTTGATATTTTCTCTATTTTCTTTAGTGAATAAAATATTGGTTTATGAAACTTGCAAATCATTGCATTGTGTCTTTATATTTTATGCAGATTCCCAACCCTTCTGGAATTGGGGTTGTAGATATGCAGTAAGGCCAGCTGCAAAAATATCCCCATCCTGACAGTTTCTTTTAATGCCAAAAGAGGGTTTTGCATTGCTGCGAACTGTAAATAAGTCTGCTCCTTAGAGTGCAGGGAGGTAGCACATATTTTGTCAAGATGTTCCTGCAAAGATTAATTTTTGGTGGTCCCTAAAGATTTAGTGTTAAAGTTTCTTGATCTGCGAGTTAGCGAGGGTCTAAGTGAAGTTAATCTGATTGATATTTGCAAAGGAAAAGCAAAGTATCATAGTTCAAAAGGAGAATGATTATACCATAACAATGTCTCCACCAAAACGTTTATTTCATCTGTGTTAAAAAGTCCAATGTGTGTTGACTGTTTTTAACTGAACTCTGACCTGCGAAAATATGCTGGCGGTTGGGGCAACTCTGGTGTCCACCACACTGTAAAAAATCGCAAGCAACCGGTCCAAAGTAAAGGGCTTCGGACCCAGAAGGTGGTTGCTTGTCTAGATAGAAACAGATTTTTATAAACATCATGTTAAAACATTTCTGAATGAAATAAATGAAGATAAAGGTTTTATGGTAAGATAATTACCTTTTCGTTTTTCTTTAAGAAGTTTGTTTTTCTTATTTTACCATGGTGCTGTTGGGTAGAAACACATGAGATTAATTTAATCCATTCATGTAAACCAGGGCAATCTGACAAGTCTGTGGCTGAACTGAGAAGAAAATTTGCAAAATAATAAAAACACCCAAAAGAAGCATTATTCAACATTAGATAACCTCATTTACAAACTTACAACAGGACTCATGTTTTTTCAGCTCCATATTTTTAATTATTTCTTGTCCTCTATGAGAGTAGCTCTGCATGACTAATAGTTTAAAATAATTCTTATTCATCTTATACTGGGTCTTGGTGCAGCCTCTAGCAAACAAAGGGATATTCACTCTCACTTACATCATACAGAGCCAAGAGGCGAGGTAACATTTGGAAACAGTGTTTAATGCAGACTGAAGGCTGAGCTTTTTCCTTACAGAGATTACTTACACATATACTAACCTCATAATTTGAAACCCTGGCCATTTCTTATATGATTATCCAGAAAATAGGCAAGAGTATTATAGGTGCACTTTAAAGACCAACTCCCTTTACCTTTAGAAAGAAGCGTTTATCTGTGCGTGCAGGGTTGTAGGAAGCCAGATAGGCAGCAATCAACAGGAACTTGGAGTAATAAGGCAATTCAACGTGAGTGTGAGCTGATAAACCTTTCAGAGGGCAGAATAAATTCAATAAGTCAGCATCCTTGTAGTCTTTTATGGACTCTGTTTAGTGCACAGGAAAAAATTCCACAGTTTAAGCATGAGTGAGCAGTGCCACTGCAACGTATGAGTGGTTTCACAGTTTGACATCTGCTCTGCAATCGTCATCAGCAGAGCTCTGTTTGTGTTGTTACCTCGCAAGGCTCCAGCCTCCTCCTCCTTCATTTGCTGCATTTGCTCCCACTGAAGACTGAGCAGAGGACAGAGAAGACACAAGAAGTTGAGACCGAAACGCATCTTCAATAATCAGTTTGAGAAACAGCCGAACAGAATTTATTTCAAGGCTAAAATGATAAAGTAAAAAGTTCAGACCTGGACACCTCTCGAAGGTAAACTGTCTGCATGGCTTTTTTCAAATGAGGCTCAATGTTTTTCCACAGCTTGTGAATGTCAGTCTCTTTCACTAAACACACAAGCATTTTTTCTGACATTATAATTATAATTACAGAGTGACAGAAAAACAGCAGGAAAACTATGGAAAAGTTTGTATAAACAAAGCAATTAAAGCAGCACAGATCAAATATTTTAACCAACAGAGAATAAACACTCAGCTCAGCAGTATTCCAGATTTCTACTGAGATTTTTGGTTATTTTTCAATCGATTGACAGCCTGTAACTGCTGTTCTTATAACCCTCATTTCCAGCCACAGCAGGCAGCTGGAGAGAAACTCAAGCATCAGGCGGCCAAACATCCAAATACTGTTTTCACACCAGAACAAGAGGAGATCTAAACAGACACAAGGTAAGATTTCTAGACTTTAGATTCAAGCATCAGACATGTGTGGAGTCTCTGTAGCTACATCATATCCTCAATGTGCAACTAACTGATGAGGATCAGCTGGACTTCTTGATTTCCCTTTAAGTTTCTACTGGAGTGTTCAGGTTGAAGACAACTTGAGGTAACTCTAAACCTGACAGTAAAGTCACAGCAGGAAGCATACACTCAGTGGCCTTTTTACTGTGTACAACTGTACAACTAGATACAGTCCAAAGCAATAAAAAATTCTGCTATATATAACTATATATTTATTTTTAAGGTGTCACAGTTTGGTTTTAACTCACTAAAAACTCAGTGCCTCTCAGGGCTTTTACACCTTCACAATGAAGAGTTACGTCCTCTGAACAGATACGTTTGTTTTTTCCAGATGTTCACTGACTTTGCAGTAACAGCTCAAAAACTATGGAACGGCATCAAGACAAGTGCCTTTTAAGTTCTCCTCAACCTGTTTGAAATTATCCGTTTTATTCTTTAACTCTTTGACAGTACTGCAGTCCATTTTTGCATATTTTAATGTGCTTAAAAAGATTTGGCCAAAGAGAACATGTTCACATTCAGTTATATGAGGTCATAGTTACACATTATATTGGGTAGCATGTCTATTGGGATTTTCCTGCATAATTCTCTCTACAGTTTACAAAGAATGGTCTGAAAAAGTTTAAATATCCAACGAGTGGCAGTTCTTTAGGAGAAAATGCTCTACTGATGCCAGAGGTCAGAAGAGAATGGCAGACTGCTTCCACCTGATAGGAAGACAACAGTGACTCGAATAACCACTTGTCAGAGCCAAGGTATGCAGAAGAGCATCTCTGAACACAAAGAACATGAAACCTTGAAGCAGTTTGGCTACAGCAGCAGAACACCACACTGAGTGCCACACCTGTAAACTAAGAATAGGAAACTGAGGCTAAAATGTACGCAGTCTCACCAAAATCGGACAATAAAAGATAGGAAAAATGTTGTCTGGTCTGATGAGCTTCGATTTCGCCTGCAACATTCAGATGGTGGATCCGTATTTGGTGTAAACAATATGAAAACATGGATCTATCCTGCCTTGTAATGTTCATGCTGCTGGTGGTGTAGTGGTTTGGGGAATATTTTCATGGAACACTTTGGGCCCCAAAGGACCAAATGAGCATTTTTCACACCACAGCCTACTTGACTAGTGTTGCTGATCATGTCCATCCCATTATGACCACAGTGTACCCATCTTCTGATGGCTGTTTCCAGCAGGATAATGTACCATGTCACAAAGCTCAAATGATCTCAGATTGGTTTCTTGAACATGAGCATGTCCTCCCACAGTCATGAGATCTCAATTCAATAGAGCATCTTTGGGATGTGGTGGAACAGGTGCTTCTCATCATGGATGTGCAGCCGACAAATCTGCAGCAACTGTGTGATGCCATCATGTCAATATGGACCAAAATCTCTGAGTAATGTTTCCAGCACCTTGTTGAATCTATACGACAAAAAATTAAGGCACTTCTGAAGGCAAAAGGCGGCCCAGCACATTACTAGTGAGGAGTATGTAAGAAAGTGGCTGGTGAGTATATATTAACCAGAAATCTGATTTTAGAGCTGTCAAGTAAACACAAACACATATACAGCACAAAGCTAATGATGCTTAGTGTTTGGTGGATTTGTAGATATTCTGCAAACATCTGCAAATACAGTCACTTTGTATCTTTATACGGTTAACGTGTTTTCAGTTGAGCTTACCTCAATTTAGCTTCAAATGTACATAGACAGAAAGGTAAAATGATGTATTTTGTTAATCAGATGAATACGATGATCTCATGCTTACCTTTCCCTTCTGCCAAAGGCTCACAGAACTTTGAAAAGTTGAGAGCAGCCTAGTTGAAGGGACAAAAAGAAAAGGGAGGAATTAAAGATGGAAGACTTAAAAACTATGAAAATAATGACTAATGAAGGTGTATTTCTGACCAGGTGGCGCAGCTCTCTGAGGTCTCGACAGACGGAATAAAAGACTCCCAGCAGGATGTTGATGTAGGAGGAGTAAAACTCAGCTGAATATGAAGGATGTCTGTTCTTGGACAAAATCTGCACCAGCTCACCTACAAGTGCACCAACAAACCAAAACATGCCTGTCCAAACCCGGCCACAAAGTCTCACATGTTAAAGTAAAATGATTTCTCACACATTAAGTACTGAATTTAAACAGCGTTGCCAATACTGCAATATTCCTTCACTGCTTCAAGTGTGAGAGCCAACTCACAGGTACAAATGTCACATCTAACACTGCATATGCCAATTGTGCATCACCATTATGCAGCATGGAGCAAGTAACTGGCTGGCGTAGCACGTGTGAGAGTGATTATACCTTTACTGTAGTCGGAGAAATGGAGCAGAAGTGGCTCAAAGCAGCCAGTATTTGGTCTGAACTTTTCCCACACGATTTCACTGAGCAGGATGACAGTAATGTTGTCCTCAACCTGTAGAACAGTTGTATGTAGTTACAATGAGAGAATTCAGAAAGGAGATGTTTTCATGGCTACAGCTCTCTTTCCTCCTTATATGTACAGCTTTGTTTCTTTTATTTAGTCCTAATTTTGAACTTTTGGCTGTTCATTAACAAAAACAATATGATATAGTGTGCTCTTGAAAAAACCTTAGTCTTTTTTACATTTCATAAACATGTGATGAACAATAATGAATCTTTATTTGAGCCTTTGATGAAGAAAATATCTGTAAAAAATGCAATACATTTTAAAACTAAAATATCCACAAAATAACGAGGAGATAATAATGTGGTGCTACTATTAAGCCTTGTAATTCCACCACTTAAAAAAATAAACACTTTAAGTGATTTTTAATTTGGCTGATTTCTCTTGCAAGATCATCTCCTTGTGCACCTTTGCACCATCACTCTAGAAATCCTGTTATGACAACTTGCATTTGTAGCCCTCTGATGTAGGACCTCTTTTGCTGTTTCATAACTACCACCCTTCAACTTGAATTCAGTTTTTAGGAAGTGGATGAAGTCACAGGAAGGTTAAAAATATTGCAAGTAAAGCAGATGATGAGGGAAGATTGTTTTGATATGACTAAAACAACTCACTTTACATGCACTGTTTTTACACAGCCAAGATATCAGAAGAGGACTCTGGATATCACAACAGAATTCCACACTGAATTTCTGACCTTGGGGCACAAATTCAAAGTGCAAAATCTCACAAAGGAGCAGCTCTTCCAACAAGGGGTGCAATTATTCTGAAACCAAGACAAAATGGAGATACAAACATCTGCAATATTGTATCATAATTTCATTTTCTTCCACGTGACATCCAAATGGAGCTGTTGATGCCTGGATAAAGCAAGCTACTCTGGAGAAAGTGGTAATATTTAATAATCGTTCAAGTAAGGAGTAAACTAGAATAATGTTTTTGTTTATGTTCAGGGATAGTTTTTGTCCAGGGGCAAACCATGACAAATTGAAAAATTAAAAATCCAGTTTTTTACAATTCCTCTCTAAATAAAAAAGTTATGAACTGCAGTTTGAGAATTTTTTTCACCCTTACTTCCACTGAAAACTGCACTTTGGCGTCTGTGTCATAGACAGTGACCAAGCTCTAAGATGTAGTTGATTTGACACAGAGGTCAAAGTTTGTGCCCTGGGCAAGTTTCGGGTCTATGATGATGAGTTTGTGCATCAGCTGTCAGAAAGAGACTTTTACAGGGCAAGCTAAAAGTGGTTCAGAGGTGCACAAGGAGATGCCCTTTAAGGGGAAAGCAGCTAAATGTAAATAAAGTTTTGGATTTTTAAAAGTGGAGTTGAAGAACTTTACAAACCCCATCTATGATTGTGGAAAAGATCTTGTATGAGAAAATATGTAGATCTCATTATTCCAACTATAACCCCAATTCCAACAAGGTTGAGAATCTGTGTATAAATATAAGTATAAATATAAAGACACAATGCAATGATTTGCATATCTCATAAACTAATATTTTATTCACACAAGAATATAAAACACATCAAATTTTGAAAGCGAGAAATTTTGCTATTTCATGAAAAATACTAGTTCATCTTGAATTTGATGGCAGCAACACATCTCAAAAAAGTTGAGACAAAGGCAACAAAAGGCTTGCAAAGTAAGTGGTACTAAAAAGAAACATGAAAGAACATGTAACTAAGTTAATTGGCAATAGTCCAGTGATTGGGTATAAAACGAGCACCTTAGAGAGGCAGAGTCTCTGCAATCTGCCAGGAAATTGTGGAGCAATTTGAGAAAAATGTTCCTCAATTTAAGTTTAAAGACTTTGAATATTCAGTCATCTACACTACATAATATCATCAAAAGATTTAGAGAATCTGGAGACATCTCTGTGTGCAAGGGACATGGTTAAAAACCAGATGTGGATCCCGGTGATCTTTGGGCCCTCAGGCAGCACTGCATTGCAAACAGGCATGATTCTGTGTGGGCTGAGGCACACTCAGGAAAAACTCAGGCCATGCCATGTACAAATACAGGTTAAAACTCCGTCATGCAAAGAAAAAGCTACATGTGAACATGATCCTGTCTTCTCTGGGCCAAGGCTCATGTAAAATGGACCAAGGCAAAGTGGAAAACTGATCTATGGTCAAACAAATCAAAATTTGAAATTCTCATTGGAACTCAGAGACATTGCATCCTCTGGACTAAAGAGGAGAGGGACTCTCCAGCTTGTTATCAGGGCTCTGTTCAAAAGCCTGCATCTCTGACAGTATGGGAGTGCATTAGTGCCTATGGTACTGGCAACTTGCATCATCAATTCTGAAAGGTATATACAGGTGTTAGAGCAACATATACTCCCCTCTAGACAACATCTTTTTCAACATCTAATACAAAAGCATGGCTTTGTAGATGAAGGGTCTGGGTGCTGGACTGCCTTGCACACCGTCCAGACCCTTCAGCAACTGAAAACATTTGAAGCGTGTTGAAATGCAAAATACAAGAAAGAAGATGAAGGACTGTTGAGCAACAGGAATCCTGTATCAGAAAAGAATGGGACAATATTCCTCTCTCAAAGATCCAGCAGCTGGTCTCCTCAGTTCCCAGACATTTAAGGACTGTTGTTCCAAATTTTTTGAGATGCGTTGCTGCCATCAAATTCAAGATGAGCTAGTATTTTTCACAAAATAGTAAAATGTCTCACTTTCAACATTTGATATGGTTTCTATGCTTCTTGTGAATAAAATATTGGTTTATGAAATTTGCAAATAATTGCATTGTGTTTTTATTTATATTTTATGTAGCATCCCAACCTTTTTGGAATTGGGGTTTTAAATGAAGATGGTAGTATACCTAATACTTATAGCATGAGCACAAAATATTCTTCCTTCAAACACAGTGTTGTTTTAATCAGAATTAGGTTTTAATCATTATTATCTCAACATTATAAAACCAATGACACCTCACGGGAGACAGTTTAATACAGGACATGTTAGATAGAAAGGCAGCACAATAGTACCGTGGTTAGCACTGGCACCTAGCAACAATTAAGTTACTGCTCCAAACTTCCCTATGCCTGCTCAGGTTTCATCAGGGTACTCCAAGTTCCTGCCATAGTTCAAACCTTTGCATTTACTACAGATATACTTTCTGTAGATTTAAGTAATTTATCTAAAATTCCTTATTAAGTCAAAATAGAATCAGAATGCTGTATGCACACACATACAGAAACGGGTACTATTAACATCAATAAAACATGTACACCGTGCCCATTACTCCCTCCCACACTATATTTAAGCCAAGTGAAACTAATGCAAGAAATAGGCTTCATCACTATTCTTACGCTATGATTTGTTCAGCACTTTCTGCACTGATCTGAAAAAATGGTAAATGGACTTCTACTTATATAGCACTTTTCAACTCTGAGTACTCAAAGCCTTTTTACATGCCTCATTAACCCATTCTCGCGCACACATACAGTGCTTTATTCTATGCCTTTAAAGAGCTTTATAACTTTCACACACACATTCAGATGGATGCATCTAGATCAGTTTAGGGTTCAGCATCTTGCCCAAGGACACTACAAATAACCAATCTTCCTAAATAAGGAGCTATAAGTTGAAGCACTTGCTGAAAGTGAGTTTTAGATTGGTAATTTTAAATTTGTAGGTTTATAGGGGCTGACATAGTAGTGAATTTTGGTCTGGGTACTTCAGCTTCTTCCCACAGTCCAAAGACATGGATGATATGTTAAATGGTCAATCTAAACTGGTTCTAAGTGTGAGTGTGAATGTGAATGTGGCTTATCTCTCTCTGCTGGCCCTGTGATAGACCTTGCTTCTCTCCCTAAGATAGCTGAAACAGACTGCAGCTGCCTCATGACCCTGCTCTGGCTAAGTGGTTAAGAAAATGGATGGTTAAACATAAACTTAAAAACTGCACTGGGGATGTCCCATTTCTTATATGTAGAAAATGTAAGAAATGTGTGGTACTGCGTGTCAGTACCACACATGCCTTTTGTCCTTCTGTTAATATTTTTCGGAACTTCAGAGATGCATCAACCTGGCATCCTCATTTTCACTTCAAATCCTGTGTGACAGCACCGAAGCTGCAATTCATTAAAAAAAAAAGACAGGTTCCTCTTAGCGCTCGCAAATACACCGTTAAGCACTCAGCTTTGATTGGGATGAAATAGAAATAATCACATAAGTCTTTTTACTTTTGGTGTCTTTAATTAAAATGCTGTGAGTGGTTGCCATCCCTCCTTCCCAACAGCATTATGAAAGAGCTCAAGACACTCAGCTCAAGGTCATCCATTACAAATGAAGCTCCTCCAGTCCCCTTTTATCACCCACACAAAACACAAAAAGCACGCAACGCTTTCTCACCAGTTCCTGAAGTCGCAGGAGAGCGGGAAGGAGATTGGCATCAGCATCTCTCAGAAGCTCTGCTTTTTCCATTACCTACAAAATATATAGTTTATATAAATTGGACCTTATTTTATAGCATTTTAATACAGGCTGTGAATGAGTGTCTAATCAAGGAGCATTACTGATCAAACCAACATACTAGATTCGACCCACTCCTCCTCTAGCTGAAAATTACACTTGTTTCCCCCAGGCTAATGCATCTGCAGATTTGTTTAGCATCTACTTTGCATTTGTTATCACTACTAATCATATAATCGTACAAAAATTTAAGTGACAGATGCAAAGAATAAATCATCTGACATGCCATGGGATCAGGGACAGTTTGGTGTGCCAAGTAAGGAGTGATTTTCTGTAAAGTGCACAGCACTCACAATGTATCGCGTCTGTTTGGCAGGAGACTGGGAGCACTGCTGTCTGTAGACGCGGACAAAGTCAGACAGGGAGGGACTGCGGGGGAGAAGAGAGGCGGCATCGCAGCCAAAGAAGGACAGCAGCACTTGTTCAAACAGCAAGGCGACAGAAACACATTCGACGCAGCTGACTGTGGCGTGAGGAAGCTGCAGAAAGTAGGAGGAAGAAGTATGAGAGACAATCATTTTGACGTCCATGGAGGTGATACACATCTGCATCCAGTGTTGACTCAAGCATAGGACTTTATTGCACTCTGAACATGAACAAATGACAAACAAGCGCCACAGATCTACAGAGCTGCTGCTGTTTGGTGTTACCTAATAAAACCAATGACAAGTTATATAAACAGTGGGTTAGTTAAAGAGATTTTTCAATCAGTTAAACAAATGGATTTTTTTTTTTTAGAATTATCAGTTATTTTCAAAGAACAAAAGTCCAAACATTTGCAGGTTCCAGTTTCTCAAATGAAGGCATTTTTTGCTGCTACTGGGATTTTAAAGATTTGTGCATATATTGAGGTCCATGTGAAGAAATCACACTTTCTCAGCTTTACAGCCCAAATGATCTATTGTTCAATAATGTAATGAATCAGCAGATTCATCTATACAAACAATCATAATCAGGGATTAACCTGCATCATTATTTGTAGCCCTAGTTAGTAATTTTTTCGTCCACATCATGAGAAACCGCCTGATGAGACAAAAAAATAATGAGGACAAAACTACAGGAAAACAGTATCAAGGAACAACATGATTTAAGAAAAATAAATTCACAAAAAATAAAAAGGGAAAGAAAAAACTTTCTGGTCATGTTTTTGTGGCTACGATCATAAATCAACCATAAAGATTTGATTTAAATTTGGCTGACACCTCCTTTACAGTGGTCTCTTTGGGCTGGGTTGCTGTTATTTTTGGGGGGAGTTCTTGAAAGCCCTGTTCTGATAACTTACACTTGTGTGTTTGCAATGCACACTTGATGTCCTCCAGTGTGTCAAAATAGCAATGCTTCAATTCATTTTTGCTTAATTTTTGGAGAAGTAGGTGAAATCACAGGGAGCTAATTTTGGTGAGCAGTGCTGAACAGTGATTTTGGGGATATGGTCAAAACCAAAAACAAACTGTGGGCCAGCACCAGAGTGACCAGAGGGATATACTACGAAGCAAGTTCAACACAGCCAGGCTTTCTTTGTGTTAGCTAGCTTGACGAAACCTAAAATCTCAGTTGAAGATAATGGGTATCATGATAGTGGTTATCAACTTTCTTTGTGACGCCATGCTTTCAGCTTCAGGATCTGTGTGCTCTCACATAAAAGGGGGCGTTTTACACGTCATTTAACTCTTTCTTCACAAAATGGATCAACTGAGCACCCACTGCTCTAATCACACACATATATATGCAATAAGACAATAATCTTAGGCAGCTTAAGAATTTATTTTACCACCGAATTCTTTATCATGAAGAGTGCCGAGAGCTGTAACATAAACATATTAATTTGATTCAAAATATGTATTTACAGGCCAGTTCGTACTCTGTGCTGCTTTTCTTTTCTAACATGAAAGCTGCACATTGGAATGATAAATGATGATAAATTTAAACACTACAGATTACTCAGTGCTTTCAGCTCTGACCCTCTCACAAAGCCTAATAAAAGAGATGTGGAAAACCACTTTAATTTGTCACCAGATCAAAGTGAAATGAATTTCATGGGACAAATATTGTTTATGATAAAATTACATGTGTAACTGATCAATTCTCTAATCTAAATTTAAGTAGCTGCAATTCTATGACTGCAAAAGAGACTTGGCAGCAGATTAAAACAAAACATAAAAACATTTATGCATTTTCTGCATCACCAGTTGAATGTATGTGAGTTTGTGTCAGTGCAACACAGTTTGTGCAGTAGTATACTATAAATAAAATAATCACTGAAAACATGGCACCTTTAGCCGAACTGAAACTGACACCAGGTTATGTCATCAGCATAAGTAACCCCGGTGATTTAGCCAGCTTACAAGAAAGCCATCTTCAAGACAGTGAAAAACTCTAACTTTAAGCTCAGCATAGCTCACTAACCTGTTATTCTGGCTTTGAAGTACATCCCTCTGGATTTGGATGGAGCAATCTTACAATAATAACAACACTGGAAGTAGTCCAGAAGTGTACAAAGAGACAACCTTGAAGGTTAGAGTGGCCAAAATTAAAACAGGAGTGTTTTTTGATATTTTACAAGGAGAATCGCAGAATTTTATGACCATCTGCTGCTTTTGTCATATTTTTTACATTTTATGGACAAAATGGTTTGTTATTTAATCATGTAACGAATATAGCAGAATGAGATATTCTGCATCATTAGTTGCAGCATTATTTGGTTGGTCAATAATTTTATTCATGACATTGTCAAAAACTGTATTATAGAAGTGGAAAATCAGTGAGGACAAACAGGAAGAAAATGATTGAGAATAATATAAATTCAACAGAAGTAAATGTTGTGTAAGAAAAGGGACAAAACCATCTACAAGAATGTGGGAAGTGACAACTTGTTTTTCCCTAAATCTGAGTTTCTTTTAATTCAGGAAGAGAAATACAGACCTCACACACATTCAAATTATGCAAGTAAAGCTTTCTGTGCTTCTGCCAATTTGTACTTCCAGTAAAGTTTAATATCCCCAAGAACTTCATTAGTGGTCTGATGAGAAAATTTCCTAATAACACAGGTGCCAGCTTTTGATTAAAATTTCTAAAATCTTAAAGGAGTCAAACTCTTCCATGTGAAGCAACTGCCATTGCAAACATATTCAATTGTTTGTTCTTTCTGTTGTTTGCCTGCAGTGTAGGAGGGGAGTTACAGTGAAATTAATCCTTATAATGGACACTTTAGCCTGCACACACAAGAACATTGTTCTGGGCATTCAGTGAACAGCAAATGTCTCTCTCACCTCCAGTTCCTTCAGCAGAACATGTATCACATGACTCTTCCCTGAGGCTCTATGACCATAGATGAAGACTGAAGGGTAGCTGTACTGCTGCGGCTGGAAGGACAAAATTCAGCATCTTTTACTCTCAATATAACTGTCCCATTTAATCAATATCACTAACAATTTGAGGCAAGTTCTCCCCAATCAGCTTTCATTACCACATCGCAAACTAATAACATCCAAGCTCTGATCTAATTAAGTCCAGCGTTGCTGTCAGTAATCAGCTAGCACTAAAAGCTCTTAGTCTCAGCTGATTCTCAGATCTAATGATAAGTGATTAATACTGATAAAATTAAGGATTAAAAAAATGAAGCTAAATATTTGTCAATGAGTTTAATCCAAAACGGACATCACAGACTAATGAGAAGACTTTTTTTGTTTAATTAAAACTGCAGATGAGAATCAACAACTGGTACTATACTGTCCAAGGTTTTAGAAATGCATGCCTCCAAAAATCTGTTGAAATAATGGTGACAAAGGACTTTAAATAGGGGCATCATATCAGAGTCTTGTAATCTGCTTATATTCTATTTATTAGAGAATTTGCAGTACAAGCTAAATGTGTGGAAAGAAGATTTGGAAACTGAAACCAAGGCAGAAGCTACAAACAAGCCCATTTAAATCATTAATAACAATATAACAGACATGTGTACTAAATGTACAGCTAAAAGAACTGTATTTGGCAGAAAGATTAAAACATTTTAGGAAGAGATCAGAATGACTTGTGAGAAAATTATCCAAATGGAAAACCGAAGTTATTTCTACTTGGTTTTTATCCAGTAGGACAATTACAAAAATGAACAAACATCAGTGTTTCAAATGCCAAGAAATTAATAGCATTGTTTTGGAAATATAATAATAAAAACTCAGTAGGCCAAAAGTTGCATGCACACTGAATGAGACAAATAATGTAAAAACTTAACCAAGAATAAAACATATAATATATAGATAAAAGCATTGGGCCACCAACACATTACACCTACAGGAACGTTTATAATATCCCATTCTACATCCATAGGCATTAATATGGAGTTGGTACACCCCTCGCAGCTGTAATAGCTAACACTCTTCTGGGAAGGCTTTCTATAAGATTTTGGAGTGTGTTTGTGGGAATTTTTGTCCATTTATTCACAAGAGCTTTTGTGAGGTCAGGCACTGATTTTGAATGAGAGGGAAAGGTTTGTCATCTCTATTCTAGTTCATCTCAAATGTGTTCAGTGGGGTCGGGGTCCAAACAACAAACTGATTCAGCATTTACAATAGACAAAAGAAAACCATGCTGTATTTCCATTTGGTTTGTATTGGATTTTTTTTTTTTTTTAAAAAAGGCACAGGAATTCATACCAGCTATTCCATACTTTGACATAAACACCATTTTCATACACTATGCATATACTGATACTTACTTTGGAACCAAAGACTTGCTTCTTTATAGCACTTTGTACTCTTTATCTGAATGTATTAGAGGGTCTGACTACATATGCCATCAGAATATAAGTCAAAAAACAAAGGGAGCTCTACCGGCATCAGCAATAAGAATATGCTGCACAAATGCATGGTTCAAGAGGCCTTTTATCTGCTGGCTGTAATGTTTTCACACTGCATTGTTGGCTGATATTTGTGTTAATTGACTATTTTGGGCTGTTCTGTTATTGGCCTCATTATTCTGGAGCTGCAAATCTGTGGAATGTGAGTTCAAATGTATTCTAAACATACAAAGCATAGTTGAACTTCTTCTTCTTCTTCTTTCGGCTGCTCCCGCCACAGCGGATCATCTGCCTCCATCCCACCCTATCCCTTGCATCCTCTTCCCTCACACCAACCCTCTGCATGTCCTCCTTCACTTCATCCATGAATCTTCTCTGTGGTCTTCCTCTTTTTCTCCTGCCTGACAGCTCCATCTTCAACATCCTTTGTCCAATACATCCACTATCCCTCCTCTGAACATGTCCAAACCATCTCAGCCTTGCCTCTCTGACTTTGTCTCCAAACTTCTCAACTTGCGCTGTCCCTCTGATGGACTCATTTCTAATCCTGTCCATCCTGGTCACTCCCAGCAAAAATCTCAACATCTTCAACTCTGCCACCTCCAGTCTTTTCGTCGGTGCCACCATCTCCAAACAATACATCATAGCAGGTCTCACTACCATCTTATAAACCTTCCCTCTTCTCCTCCTGCCTTGCTGCTATCCTTCTGTCACAAAGCACCCCTGACACTCGTCTCCACCCTGCCTGCATTAGTTGAACATATGCCCATGTATTCTTTATTGCACTCATGCATTATGAAGATATTTTTTAAAGATTTTTAACATTTACTTTGAATGGCAAGTACTGTAGTACAAGGCCACTTATTAACAGTATTCAACGAGCAGTAGTTTGATAATTATTTGAACATGTCTAAACTGCGTCTTTTAACGTGGTGTACTTAAAAGAGTTAAATGGCGCTAACGTCATACCTGCCCCATGAGCGACAGCAGCATCCCAGCCTGGACCTCTCTGCAGGGCAGCTGCTCTGCCACCCTCTGTAGCCTCTCCTCGTCGTATCCTGGGTGCTGTAACAACGTTGTCATTTTGCTCTTCTTACCACCAACAACAACTACCACACTGTGTTTGTTTGGAGCTGAGTGCAGCGCAGTGCGGCTAAAAACAAAACATTAGCTACAGCTCGTCCAACTTAACGAACGAACGAACGAACTCCGTTTAGTCAAAAGTTATTCAAATGAGGAAAAATAACTATTTACAATGACCATGCGGTACTGTGTAAACATTCCTGCCTGTAAATAAAACGCGTAACAAACTTTAAAATGCGGTAAAAGTGGGAGTTAAACTAGGAAATAATCAAAACCAGCCCAGAACACTCACTGGAGTTTCGCGCGCGCCTTCAGATTGCGTCACGTGCTGTCGATCTATGCCAGCCAATCACAACTGAGCTAGAATTATGGGTAATGTAGTTCTGCAATCGAAACACGCGAATTAACGATATAGATTGAATTTATGAGTTTACTGTGGATTAAAAGTAAATGTTGATTATATTCCCTATTGCGTGTGAATGGACTTGCAAGGCCTTCACTAGTCAAATACTGCTATTATGTGCTTTTACATACTTCTAAATAGTGTGACCAGATCCCAACAAATTAAATGTGGAACATAGATATGTGTGGGACAATGTGCGAAATGGGATTGAAAGGTAGTCTCACATTTGCTCTATTTAAGTTGATAGATAAACACGCAAACTATAAAGGTAAAAAGTTTGGCATCAGTCGTGTAAAAAGGACAAATGTTCTGTATTGTATTTGAATGTAGTTTTTCAAAATTCTTATATGCATAAATGGAAGCTAAATGCCTCTCGTGTCTAATGGGTTAGTCTTTGTACACCTTTGTATTGCCCTTTTCTTTTTTAACAATTGTTAAAACTGATAACTGCTGTTCTGTCTGCTAATCAACTTTGAGTCATCCATAGTTCAAATCTCCTTTCAGCCACATATTTTTACAAGACTCAAAATGTGGGACATTATCTCAGTGTGTGGGACAGGGGAACAAGGGATAAAAATTCTGTGGAAGTCCTACATAAACTGGGCCATCTAAACCTACAATCTAGTAAACTATGAGGAATATCTGCATGATGTAGGCCCTGCCAGGACCCTAACAGAGCGAAACAATACATTAGTATCACAATATTACAAGTATACATTCTGTCAATTTGATGCCATGTTTCTGTGCTGTTTCTTTCTTTCCTGATCAATAACACTCATTCAGAGATGTAAACTTCATACATATAATAACCTGATGAAGTCTCATGAAAAATAATTATTTTTCTTCAGTGCACTCTTTTCAACAAAAAAATGTGGAAAAACCTTTATATCAGGGGCATTTTCAGAGCATGGGGTGCCTACCTCAAATAGGCCTGACCTCAGTGGCCTGCCACCAATGCCACTGGACCAGACTACTGTTAATGTACTGTTAATCTTGCAGTGCCAACATCATTGGTTGAGAGACTGGATAGGACCAGTAGGAATAAAACTAAGTACAAACTTGCTACATTTACTCACGCACTTTACTGAAGTAAAGCTTTAATATACTTGTGCTTTATTTGAGTATTCATGATGTGCCAGTTGGTGTTTCCACTCTACTAAATTTTGGCTGCAAATATTGTACTTGGTCATCCGTACTGTTCATTTTAAAGCCTTAGATACCAATTCCATTATTTATTTTGTTGCTTTTAATTTTGCAGATAAATTACATTGTTATGGCCCAAGCTACCCAGAAATAAAATCAACCAACAGCTGCAATATTAAAGTAACATACACACCAATGAATTATAAATTATGATCCAATGTGATAATGAAAAGTGACAATCATTAATATATGTATTAGCTGCATTTACTTTAGATTCAATATAGTTTGACCTTACAACTTGTGCACTATCAAACTATTCAAGTGGGATGACAACCTTTGCTTAAGTAAAAATAATCGAAATACTTTTTTCCACTTTGCAAAACAATTATTGAACACAAGTCTTGAAAAACATCACATTTCATGTATTAAATCCCTAATAGGACACAGGGCTGCACATGAGGCTGACAACTGTGCCCAGTGTTTTCTATGCCAGTTTTCTTTGCTGATTTTATTTCTAATTAACTATTCTAATTTATAATTCCCCCTCCCCCTGTGCCACCTCTTTAAAAAATCCTGGAATTGTCCCTGCTTAGCATCCTGCACGTACGGTTCACATGATGCACAAGTGGCTCTTGGTGTGAGATTATTATTTTCTGTTTTTTATCAGTTGTAAGAATTACAGATAATAAACAGATTTTGCATGAACTAACTCTTTGTGCACAGAAATATCTAACATTAGAAAATAGGCTATAGTTTGCACGCAGCTAAAAAGACACCATTAAATTTCATTTTAGCACCCTTAAAAATAGCAATGGCAACAGTGGTGATAATGCATTTCATTATTATTTTCTAACATCACTTTCTATTGTTATATTATTTCACAACAGAGTGTACACTGGCAAATCAGTTTTGGTCTCTATCCAGTTGCATGGACTTCATTACAGGACTACATATCTGTTCTTCACTTAGGGGTACCTGAGCCCTGTGTTGAGTCGGCACAATAAATGGAGGGTTTGTATGAACTCCAGATCTTTAACGTTAAAGCAAAACTCTTACTGGTTTACTTCTTGCACAGGTCTACAGAGAGGCAACCTGATGTGCCAGTATCTATACTGAATGATGCTACTTTAATTGGAGCTTTGTGGACTGCCCCCATTTGGTTAAGACTGAAACAATGTTGTTTCTTCTCATATCTGCTTTGCTACAAATTGCTCTTTAACTTACTTTGGAAAATTATGTCCGTCATGATTGAGTCTTTGCCCCAGGTTTCATTAACTAAAGGGTTCATCCTAAAACAGGTGTATTACATTGAAATCTGTGATTTTTCATTCTGAATTAGTCTTGGGCTACATTCACACTGCAGGTCTTATTGCTCAATTCTGATTTTTTTGCTGAGGTACATTTAGGTGGTTGTTCACATTATAATTTAAATTTGACCACCATTAGAATCCCGTGTGAATAGTCTACGGCCCTAAGGTGACCTACATGTGCAGAAGAGGACATGACGGCACATGCAGCAGTCTGTGTTTATGGAATTAAATATGGATGCTACACATGTCAGCGTGTGTGTTTCAGTTTTGAAGTTGCTGTGCAATCAGAGCAGATAAAATTATGACCTGGGTCTGATTTGAAAAAACTGAATTTGTGCTGCTGTGTAGTGGTTTACGTATTCGCCTTATGTCGCCTGAAAGGTCACTGGTTCGATTCCGACTGGGGACTCAAGCCCCTCTCACCATGGAGGGGTGCGTCAGGAAAGGCATCTGGCATAAAACCTCTGCCAAATTACCAATGCAGATTAATCCACTGTGGCAATCCCTTGGTGAGAACACAAGGGAGCAGCTGAAGGAAGGATCTGTGTTGTTCAGACTGTCATTAAAAAATCAGATATGTTAAAAACATGTTACTCGTAGTAATTAATATGTTTTGGGTACCTCCACGTATTTCGACATGAGTAAGGTGAGTCTCCAATTGCATTAAGTACCTTCAACATATGGTCCTCGTATGCAGGACGAAGAGCAATGCGGTTTTGCGCATGGTCAAAACTTTCCCGCAACCTTGCCATACTACCTCGTAGACCGGCGTAATTATGTGTGCTCTTAACTACAAGAAAACTTCCCTTGAACGTAATTGACGTACTTGCAGTTTTTTTCCTATGCCAGCATACCCTTATAAAATCGTCATGGCGTGACAGGGGCTTTAGACACTACAATGGACCATCCAGCTAATTAGGTTGTTTCTGAAAATAATACTGTAATGTTTACCTAATTGAAGGAGTAAAAAGCACAGAGTATAACGAATGGGTCCTGGAACAACTTAGAACTAAACGGATGTTACTAGACCAGATGAAGAAGAGGAAGCTAGAGTGCTTTGGCCACAAAATTAGACACAACAGCCTTGAAAAAAAACATCATTCAGGGCATCACATCAGGCAAACAAGCAAGATGGAAGCCAGCAAGACGCTGGCAAACTGATGTAGAAGAGTGGACAGGAATGAAGATGATCGCGGCCACAAGACTGGCTGAAAATCGTCATCTGTGGCGAGCTGCCATCTCTGTCACAGCAGCTCAACCATGAGCCAACTGACCAAAAAAACAAAAATAATAATAAAAAAAAAAATACATACATACATACATACATACATACATATATATATATACACACACAAGATCAACAGGACCCTAAGAGCCTTCATCAGGAACTCAGTGGGGATGTGGCATACAACACTAGAGGCCAACTTCAAGCCAATAGCACAAGTCAACATCAAGTGCGGGATCTACCAAGAAGATGCTCTGTCCCCACTGCTGTTCTGCATAGGTCTGAACCCCCTCAGTGAAATCATTAACAGGACTGGCTACGGATACCGACTACGGAATGGAGCAGTTGTCAACCACCTCCTCTACATGGATGACATCAAGCTGTACGCCAAGAGTGAACGAGACATCAATTCACTGATCCACACCACCAGGATATACAGCAATGACACTTGAATGTCATTCGAACTGGAGAAGTGTAGTCGGATGATAACGAGGAGAGGAAAGGTAGCCAGAACTGAGGGGATTGAACTACCAGAAGGCAACATTGCAGACATAGAGGACAGCTACAAGTACCTGGGGATCCCACAGGCAAATGGGAACCATGAAGAGGCCGCTAGGAAAGCTGCAACCACCAAGTACCTGCAGAGGGTCAGGCAAGTCCTGAGGAGTCAGCTGAATGGTAAGAACAAGATCTGGGCTATCAACACCTACGCCTTGCCCGTGATCAGGTACCCTGCTGGGATAATAAGCTGGCCAAAGGAGGAGATAGAAACCACTGACATCAAGACCAGGAAGCTTCTGACCATGCATGGAGGGTTTCATCCCAAGTCCAGCACCCTGAGGCTGTATGCTAAGCGGAAGGAAGGAGGCCGGGGACTGGTGAGTGTCAGTACCACAGTCCAGGATGAGACAACAAACATCCACGAATACATCAAGGAAGATGGCCCCAACCGACCGCGTGCTCAGTGAATACCTCAGGCAGCAGAAACCAAA
>VUQH01090672.1:0-28136 GCA_015106775.1 Etroplus canarensis
GTTGCATCTTCACCATTCCACCTGCCTTACTCTCATTCACATACGTATTCTGTGTTGCTTCTACTAACTTTCATTCTTCTTCTCTCTATTGCATACCTCCACCTCTCCAGGTTCTTGTCCACTTGCTCCCTACAGATCATAATGTTGTCTACGAACATCACAGTCCATGGAAACTCCTGCCTACCTCATCCGTCAATCAGTCCATCTCTACCAGTGCAAACAAAAAGGGGCTCACAGTCGATCCCTGATGTAATCCCAAACCCACCTTGAACCCATCTGTCACTCAAAAACACTAAATCTACTGATATGTGAATAACTGATACGAAGCATTTTCATAGTTTTGGCTTTCAAATGAAAGGAAATCTATAACTTGTTGCGCAAAACCAGGCGTAAAAGTAAAGATTAGCACTGGTTTTTATCTTCTGGAATCGTTGGATTAGAATCATCTCATGGCACTTTTCTTGATTTGAGAAAGAAAAAAGAAAAACAGAAGCGCCGTTATGCTAGTTGACTTGCTCAACTGTTTTTAGCAGGATCTCATCAGAAAGCAAAAGGAGACACACAGACTTCCGACAGCGAAGAAAAGATTGAATCAGTCAAACAGCAGCGAGGTGTGAACACAGCAGGGCAACAAACAAAAACAGAAAAAACCTGCAAAGGCACCGTGCTTTTTGGCAAACAAAAGGCTCTACCTTTGTAAGAGCACATTCCTAATACAAACATATTTCCACTGTTCTGCACAGAATAAGACACAATAACTAAAAGCTTCAAGTGTTTTGCTTGGCAGACTCCTATATTTCAAAAATTCAAATGAAAAAGTAAGTAACTGTTGCTGATGTGGCATTATTTTAAAATGCCTTATGCCGTAGGAATCGTGGATTTTGTGCTTTTGGATGATCTTCAGATCTATTTTCCCCTCTATGTCTAGAAGAATACAATTTCTCTGAAGTCTGTACAATGTTTATCTAACGGTGATTTTTGAAGACTTTTCACGTTGTGAGCTTGACTCACTTGAACTTAAGCTCTCTGGTGAGCTCGTTCTGAGTTTGCTCGAGCTCCTGTCGACTCCTCACGTGCTCATCATTCACGTCCTGGATCTCCACTTTGATGCACTGGAGCTTAGCGTACAACTAGAAGAGAGCAGAGAGACAAAGAACCAGAGAGGGTGGTCAGGTGCAAGGTTCCCAGCAAAGACAAACTGGTCTACAACTGGCTGCAGCTTGGCTGCCCATAGCAACAGCACTGGAGGCACCGGTGTCTGGTGAAGCAGCCAGCCAATGGGAGCGCACCAACATGGGAGCCCTCCTCCTCATTCCTCCTGAGATTTCACACTGTTCATTCTTTGACTTCACCCGGGGTTCTAACATAAAGGCAAATCCTGACTTTAGCAAGGAATCATGACACTGCAATCGCTGCAGCACACACACACGGTGAGTGTAAAGGTTTGGAAATAAGCAAATTGCTTAAAATAAGCCGGTGAAAGACTCCATCAGACAATGGCTCATTTTTAGATAGAATTTTCTTTTTCAGTTTGAGTTGTTGTTAACAAAATGCCTGGAATTGGAGTCATTTAGACAAAGCTGAGTCCATAGTGACGCCTTACACTGTGCTTCTCTAATGAATTAAAATTTACTCTATTTTTGTGTTGAGAAAAATATTTTCTTTTTTCACATCCTATAGAGTATTACAGCTGAGAAAGCGATTCTTCTTGCGTAGCACCCAAGCACCCGAACTCCACAGGCACCTTTTTCTGCATTAAGTGCCCTTTGCCCTTCATGGTCCTGGGTTTTTGGGACATCTTCGGTGAGTTTTGGGCCCTGTTATATTATTGACTTTGTTGTATTTCTTTGTGTTTCCAGTGTTATTTTCTCCTCATTCCTGCGTGACAGAGTCCTAATTTTCTGTTATTTGTCTTTTTTTAATTTCCTGTTTTACTACTCAGTTTTGTTGGCTTAATAGCTTTTCAATGAAGCTAGTTGTAGTAATTTTTGTTTCATATCATGGTCTTGGTCTGCATTTGTGTGTAAAAAAAAAACGTGACAAGCTGTACCTTTATGTCTACATTTGGTTGAAAAATTATCTTTAAATCAACCTAATATCAGTGAATTCATATTTACCCACTGAGCAATTTCTTGTTGCGTTTATGTATCGTTATGTACAATGTACTGTTCATCTGCTTGTTAAGCTAAATATCTAATCAGTGAATCACTTGACAGCAACTCAATGCTTTCAGCCATTTAGACATGGTCAAGACGACCCTCTGAATTTCAAACTAAGCATCAAAAAGACGTAGGGATGAAAGAGGCAATAAAGATATAATTTACATATCACAGCACTCTACTCATTATTCTGTTTAAGTATGGCAGTACAGTTGCCCAACTACAATGTAGGTAATGGCCAGTAGAGCTATTTCTTATCTGCTTTGTTTTTCTCTGCTTGTCCTCCACGTAACTGTTGTTCAAGCTGAATGCATTCATTAGAGTAACTAACAGAAGATGAAATAAAGTTCCTATTGCCTTGTGTTAAAATTATTTTGATATCATTTTGTTGTGACTTAGGATTCAGTTAGAGTTGCACAAGAACAGCAGGTATGAATGTCCTTCAAAGAGTTACTTTTACTTTGACTGCATTTCAAAACCTGTACTTTTTCACTTGCACTTGAAAGAAGCTGAATCGGTGCTTCACCTTCTACCAGCGTCTTTTTTAGCATGAGTATTTATGCTACTACTTGAATAAGGAATGTGTGTACTTTTGCCACCTCTGGTTACAACCAAGATATGCAGAAGAGCATATTTGAACGCACAGCACTTCAAACTTTAAAGCAGGCGGGCTACAGCAGCAGAAGACCGCACTGGGAGCCACTGCTGTCAGCCACGAACAGTTTGCTCATTACATTTTGAACTAGAAAATAAAACAGGAAAAAGCAGATATGTGATTGACTATTTGAAGCAGGTAACGTTTAGCAGTAACTGCTTGTTGTCAGTGACATCTTTACGGTCACTGAGCTCCACAAACTACCCTCTGAGTTCTGAATGCACAGTGTGAAAATTGTTTTATACTCTCTGTTTTCTTCACAGTGATAGCATCATGCAGTGTAAGAGGAGTAGATGGACCACGTCTGGGAATCGAGGCAGCAAAGATCAGCACAGGATTATTAGTCGCATTGTCGTCTGCACTCGCACAATGGGCCGCTCGGTGTTAGTCCTGCTGGTCATGTTGGTGCTGTGGGATGGGGAAGCGAACAAAGGCAGGGAAAGGGTGTGAAAGGGTCAGTGTTTGCACCGGTGAGGGGAAGGTTTAGTGGGTTACTGGGGAATTTGGAGCAAACTGACCAAGAAAGAAGACTGAAAAGGTTAGCGTGGAAAGCTATAAAAGTGATAACGAGAGACAAAGGGAGGGAAAAGTTCGAGGGAAGAGGAGGGGACGGCAGGACAAACCTTGAGGTACTGAGATTTAAGTGTGTCCGAATGAAGCAAGTGTCCAAGGCAAGGGGTCATTTGGGATCCAGGTCAGAATCAGGGGTCAGAGAGGAAGAAGGGGTAAAGAGGGACATTCTCACATTAGGGACCAAAAAGGAAGGTCTGTGTAAAAAGACTGCACTGTATGACCTCTTTCACAAAAGTGTGTGCATGTGCACAAATAAGAATTCCTTACTGTATTTGCATTTGTGTACATCAGATTTTTCTACGCATCATCATTGCATGCACATTCAGATGTTTTACCTTCTTGAGTTTCTTGGTCTTGGCCTCGACCTCCTGCTGCAGAGAAGTGAAGGTCTCCCTCAGCTCAAGTGTCTCTTCATCCTGGGCCAACATTTGCTGCTGCATTTCCCTCTCCTTACGTGTCTGAAAGCAGAAAGTAAATGTCGTCCTGGTGTTTTTTAAGTACACTTAGCTCTGAACTGTTTTTATTATTTCAAGCTGCAGAAAAGACTCTTTTCCACAAATATTAAACAAATTATTGCAGAAAATAGTTTCCTGAGTTTCCATAACAAAAACAGATATCAGTGTGTACAACATTGGAAACAGCGGTTTACCTGCTCAGCTATCTCCTGCCTTTTCATTTCCAGCATCTTCTGCTGCTCATTAGTGTGATCTATGATGTTCTTTCCACCGACCAGAAGTTTGCTCTCCATTGCCTGAAAAAAATTAAATATTTCTAATTATAATATTTCTTAAACTACCATATTATACCATTATATACTAAAGTCTGTCAGAAGCCACATGTCCTTCCGAGGAGTCGATGACGAGCAAAGTGAAATTCCTGCATGCTACTTCAAATCAGAAAAGTCATTAAACACCACAGATTTAAAGGAACACATTGCACAAAAGAAAATGACATGATGAAAGTGCTTCACTTTCAAACACTAATGTACAGTAGTTGTTATGCATAAGTATCCTTAAATGAACCAGTCTACTTCAGGCTCACAACTCTGAGCTTTTTTATTTTTAGCTCTTTTTTAAATTGGGACACATTATGACCTAAAGCTGAAATAGAGATTACAGTCAGGAATCAGGAACGTCAGGAAAAAAGTCAGGGGATGCTAGAATGTGTCAATGTTACATCATATATCAGCTTGCTCAAAATCTGTGTTCTTTCTCAATAATAACATTGAACTAACTGATCAGTACTTTAGTGTGTGCTGCTACTCTACCAGTTTCAACAGCTTATTTGTTCAGTGTATATCAAGATATTTTCTGGATGTAGTGGGTTTTAGGAGTGTGTTAAAGTTAATAAGTCAATGATCAATGTTTCAGATGTGTGCCATGTTGTTCATCATTTTCATAGTGGCAATTATCTAACCTCTAGATGACTGCCTATACTGTGTTACAGCACATGGCATTGTTTAATAATCTTAATTACCTGCTGTAAAGTGATACCAACTGGATCACAGTAAATTAGCTTTTTCCTATTCATTTTTATTGTGATAATCTTTTAATATTTGCCCTGTGTTATAATCAAAGTTTGTCTCTCATAAAATTCTAAGTGTTTGGACAATGACACGTTTTTTTGGAATTAAATCGGGAGTATGAATAAAAATGGCTGTAGTTCCTTAACGGTTGATGTACTACTTTTGTTAAACCCCTTGAATTAACGTTGAAAGTCTGCACTTCCTTCACATCTTGAGTGTTTGATCAACTGTGCTGGTGTACAGAGGCAAAATTACAAACCAGAGCATTAACTACTTAGTAGCTCATCTAGCTCATGATCCCTCACAGTTCACAGGTTGTTGTAATGTGTGGAGTACAGAAAGAAAGTGTTATGTTTTCTTGTCACTGGTTGGTTGTATAATTAAAATCTATTAAGAAATCAAAGAAGCTCACATTCTTATCCAGGATAATGGCCCTAGTTCTTGACTGACCCTAACCTAGTTTAAGACATTATTATGCTATGAATAAACCTAATGATGGAATTTATGTATTAATGGCATAGGGTCACATGCAAATACTCATTTTGTTAATGTTACAATCCAGCCCAATACTCTTAAGAGTAGTGATTCTTTTGAAAATGGAAAAGTGCCCGTATATTAACAAATATGACCTTGGCCTTGAGCACAGTTTGAATGAAGACCCATTAGGTGATCATTCTGTGCAAGTCTCACTAAAATCTGACCAATACTCTAAGCGGAATAGCAATTTTTGTGAATTGTTGGGTGGACTCCTCCCCATGCCATTAGTTCATCAGTCCCTCTGCCAGATCACCTAAAATAGTTCACAGTCCCAGAACTTGAGGACCTAAATGTAGCCTAAAAATGAAAAAAATGCAAAACAACAGTAGAAATGATCAAGGTTTCACTTTAACAAAGAAAGCATGGCTAATCAAAGGGATTTTATCCAGTTTTCTGACATCAACCCTCACTAAGGTAAATCTAAAGCTGCACCTGGAATTAACTGCTGATGGAAATAAAACCCATAAAAATGTGTCTTTTCTGATTTGAAGCTCTGCGAGGTCAAACTAAGTTCATCTGGACATTAAACAGTTGAGTCTTTGTGAGTGTTTGTGTGCTGGAGCTGCAGTCAGTGCAGACTTTGTGCTGATGAGGCAGACGGACACTGGAGGTTGGCAGCTTTTAGCATCGACATGATGACACACGCTACAACAAGTCGAGCTCTGTTGAAACTCTGCAGAGCTTCAGGCATGAATCACATGTACAGTATGACAAAGCAGAACAGTACAAATATACTCAGAAAAATATGGTGGCAACCATTGAGTTGACACCATATTTTTCTGAGTATATTATGTCTGATAACTTTGGTTTAGATGGTTTGTCATAAAATTTTGCACGTTCATTCTCCCCAGCAGATGAATCCTCCTGATTCGGAATATTGAGGATAATTATTATTGATTTAGTTAAAGTTATTTCACCAGGCAATTTCTTCAAATTAAAATCTCTTCTTCAAGCTGATATGGCCAAGAAAGAACACTATAATGATGACATAAACAATCCCCACACTCTTCCTTTAATACCATTAATGACATGGGTCCATCTTTGAAAGCCATGGTTTTTTTCTCCACTTCCCAGCACCGGACACTTAATAGATCACTCCACACTGTCACAAAAGTTAATTGACAGGTGATCTGTCCCTTTCCTAAACAATTTGCTTAACCTGATTGGACAAAACCAATCAAATCAAAACTGATGCAGTGGCTTGTTGGTCATCTTATGAAAACAGTCCAGCAAAATGTGTTTCTGAAAACATCTGAGGTTAAAAAATGCATCCATGTTCCAAATTTGCCTTTATTTTACTTCCAACGGGTAGTAAAAAATATTTTTCAGGTGGTTTCTAGAAGCATCAGGCCGTGCCAGATGCCCTTTTTTGATGAGGCAGCGTACTGTATATCTCAACATTATGCAAATGCAGAGCAGGTCAGTTGATGCCACATTGCTCCAAACACAATGTGAAGCTACCAGAACGTATTGCATGACTTGTTACATAGAGAGCGGATGGAACATGTGGAAATGTCAGATCTGGTGAGCACATACCACAAGAATATTGTTTTTATTTTTTAGTGTTTCAGTCACAGAAGGGTGGACTGCCATGATATATATTTACAGACTCTAATATCCAATTAGAAATTATAATAACTTACTTTGTTAATCTCTTAAGCTTTGATCTTAACCACCATCTATCTCTGTGGTTTAATAATGTTTGAAGATTTTTATTTTTACTTTGCTTTGAAGTTTTAGGTACAGCGTCACAGTCCTGGTATAGTTTATTTTGGTGTGTTTCTTTGAATTTCTGGTTTTTCATGCTTTCTTTGTGCATATTTCAGTGTTAGTTATTTGCCTTTTGTCTTTTTATTCTTTTACTTTGAAGGTTTGTTTTCTCTTGTGTCCTACGTCCTTTCTGTTCCTTTCCCTCCTTTGTAGTCGTCTGTCTCACCCTCATTAGTTTCACCTGTGTTTGACTGTCTCCACCTGTGTCTCACGTCCCACTTGTGTATTGCAATCAGTCCAAATGAATGTATACATAGTCTTGCATTTTTCTTTTTGACAAGTTATCTGTTAGAGTTCCATATATTTCCCCATCCTACTATTTGTACCTTAACAAGGCTTTAAATTCAACCAGAGAATGGATGTAAAAATAGTAAATGGGCTGGTACTTAAATAGAATTTTTCTACTCTAACTGAGCACTCAAAGTGCTT
The DNA here is from genome assembly GCA_015106775.1 of Etroplus canarensis. Classification (NCBI taxonomy): domain Eukaryota; kingdom Metazoa; phylum Chordata; class Actinopteri; order Cichliformes; family Cichlidae; genus Etroplus; species Etroplus canarensis. The sequence continues at coordinate 7,649 of VUQH01090672.1, forward strand.
TTTACTAAAAGCCACGTTCACTCAGCACTTTATTCTGTGCCTTTAGGTGTTTTAACTATTATGCACACACTCACACTCTGATGGATGTATCAGGAGCAATTTGAGGTTCAGTATCTTGCCCAGGGATGCTACAGCCTGTGGACTGGAGGGGCCGGGGACTGAGCCGCCAGCATTTCAATTAGAGGACAACCTTCTCTACCTTCTGAGCCACAGCTGAGCCAGCATTTGTAACTGCTAGATAGTAATTTCCCCCCAGGGATTAAAAAAGTATTCTGATTCTGATATAAACATTACACTCACAAAAAAGTGAATTATTCTGCAATAAACATGAAGTTAAAAACAAAAAGCATATCACTCATGAACCTTTTCTAGATTTAATTTCCAATATTTAAAAAGAAAATTCACAGAGCAAGTATTACGTGTCTTATAATTTTGCGACTGATAGAAAACACTAAAGGGAAATGTAAGAAACAAGGAAAAGAAAAACCGTGAAAGAACAGGAAGACAGGAAAAAAAGGAAAAGGGGTTCAAAAATGGACAAACAGAGGCAACTGCCACTTTGTATAGGCCACATTCCAGGATGTAAAAAGACAGTGTGTGCATGTCTACACTGTGCAGCCTACAGATTCTCTAATGTAGACACACCACACTGTTCCCTGAATTGTATATGCGAATACAAAAACACTCTTAAACTCGTGCAGAGCACAGTGGAGTCCTTCAGAGGGGATGTGTCTGCAGCAGGTTTCCACAGAAAGCCTCTTTGTTTGGAACTGTCTTTGTGTTTGGTGTGTAAATGTGTGTGTGTGAGTGACTGTTTTGCTTCGCTTTGTGTTCCGTCATATTCTTTCAGCTTCATTAAAGGGCTGATTCTTGTCAGGGATTTTCCCTCTCGTGCATCCTATGTCTCCCCTCTGTCACAGGCTGATTACATCCCTTATACGCAGGCTTTTGTACTGCAGGCTATGAAGGGCCGGTGACTTAAATGGAAACTTGGCACTTTACATTTAATTCATAGCTTCACTTTCTACTCTAATCTAAATGTTTAGCTTTTAATCCAGGATTCTCAAAGTGCTTCCCAAGGACCTTTGTACATTTCCTTTATCCAAAGGTCACGTTGTTATATGATATAGCAGCTCAGGAAGCATTTCTCTTCAGTATCAACCCTTCTCTTCTTCCCATAATTAAAAATGAACCCTTAACTTTGAGAAATATAGCCGGTGTCAAGAAATGTTACAGCCAACTCACGAATTGATTTAAAAAATTGACTGTGCAACCAACACAGGAAGAGGACAGCACTTTTGTTATCTCCTGCTTTCCCCAGGTAGCACAAAGACAGATGATGGAGCAACTGCAGTAAAGAAAAAGAGAGTAAAGTGATAAGAGACTGAAAGTAAAACAAGTGTTACATTTGGAAGGGCTTGGATGGAGAGAGTGCAAGGTCCCGAGAGGGTTCAAAAGTGACATACAGATCATTAAGCAACAAAACCTGCCTGTTATCTGCTTATTAGCCTAATAAAAGCGGTTTTTTCACAATGGGAAATGGCCTTTACAATTGGGTGCCGGGGGGGGGAGGGGTTTTGGTGAATTGTTGTGTATTGCCACATTGAGTATAAAAAGCTCCACTGTGAGCCTCAGTGGGTTCATGAAACTGTGTCAAAACCCAATTACATTCATTCACAAATATAACAACATTCAATTAAATTGGAACAATGTTGGTGTATGCGGTGTATAAATCCTGGTTAGCCTAGATACAAACACCCCACAAACACTGAGTTCATGTTAGGAAACAAGTGTGTTTCTCCTGCAGTGATTTTCAGCCATAAATAAAGAACTTTGTTTTTTTCCAGTAAAAGTTCAGAAAAACTTGAGCATCATGTTCTGAGGAAGGTTACACTTCAATTAGCTGGCATGGTAAAAATAATAAAGATGATTTTTCTCCATTCACCTTTTCTGAACTTGATGCTTTAGAGGCATCTTTGTCAACCACACCTAACAGGAATGACATGGTTCAGTTGTAATTATGACAGGGAAAAGTCAGGTTAACCTGTAAGTTCATGTACACTGCCTTCCTATCAGCTTGAAGCAGTCTGACCATTCTTGTTGGCCTCTGGTATCAACAAGGCATTTTCTCCCAGAGAACTGCCACTCAGCGCATATTTTCTCTTTTTCCTGACCATTGTCTGGAAACCCTAGTAATGCAGGAAAATCCCAGTAGATCATCATTTTCTAAATGCTCAGACCAGCCCCTCTGGCACCAACAACCATGCCATGTTCAAAGTCACTTAGATTACCTTTCTTTCCTGTTCTGATGCTTGATTTGAACTCCAGCAGACCATCTCTACGTGTCTAAATGCATCGAGTTCCTGCCATGTAATTGGCTGATTAGATATTTACATTAACAAGCAGCTGAACATGCGCACCTAATAAAGTGGCTGGCGAGCATATATTGAAAGCTAAAAAAAATATTTAGCTAAAATTACTATTTTCCAAGGGAAGAGGATAACGGTTGATAGCCTAAATATAGTTCTATATTGAAAAAATACAGTATTTTAACTCTCACATCAGAATTTGCAGTAAATACTTAAAATGTATCATTGGCTGCTCCCTTGTAATCTGCATCTGTAATTTGGCAGAGGTTTTATGCCAGATGCCCTTCCTGACTTAACCCTCCATGGTGAGAATCGAGGCGAATATGTAAACCACTACACTGCTTAACATTTCTTCAAATACTCATTTGTAATAGTATAAACAACCTGCTTGTTAGTTAGAATGGTATCCTTCAGGAAATATAATGAACATTTATGTCTTTTTGTCATCATAAGAAGAAAGGTACGACATTATTAAACATCATCATGCTGAACACAAAAATTTGGTGCTGTTGATATTTAGGCATGTAACACTGGGGTTGTTTTACAGTCTAATGTACTACCTCTTGTGATTACATTTATGGTGTAAGAATCATTATTGTGGTGTAAATCCATGGAGATAACCTTGCTGAACAAAATGTTTTATAATCGTAATAATTTATTTTCCACAAAGCTTAGTTTCTCCAGAAACCTATGGAAAAATCCTTTTGACTTCTTCCTGTTTATTCCTATATATTCAGAATTAAAACAATTAATACGAGATGGTTAATGCAATTCCTGCATGTGTGAAAAGTGATGATTAGTTTAGCATGAGAACTGGAAGCAGAAGGAAACAGCTAATCTTGTGCTCTGTGAAGTTAAATGCTATAAGCCAACCAGAACCTCTAAAACTCACAAATTATCTCACCTTATCTCATTTATTTAATCCATACACAAACAGATCCCTGTAGAGACTTGAGAGCAATATCAATATTCCTATGAATAAGCATATTTCCCAAAGTAATCCCTTCAGGTTTTTCAGTATCATCTGAACAAAACTTTCAATCTTTGTAAAACATACAAATGTTAAATCAACCAAGTTTGACATTTGAGTTCGCTTATAATTTGTACAATATAGAAATATGGATAAGAAATAAGAAATGACAGTAAGATAAGGTTAAAAGGAATAAAAGCACTAGTTAACCATTTCATTTAAGCTGGTATAACAAAGGGTGAGGATTTAAAGATGGCAGCAAAATGAGAAAGGGAGGACGGGAGGAGAAAGATGACTCAGTTAAGAGTCCAAATGACCTTCACTCAGATGACAGTCAACTCACCTGTCACTGAAGTCATGAGTCTTTTTTCAGACATCCAGGCAGATCATGTATTCAGTCTTGCTCTCTCTCTCTCTTTCTCTCACATTCTCACACACGCGCTCCATCATTTTAAAGGACACCATCCTGACTTACATTAGTTTAAATCTAACTTTGTGCTAATCCTAAACTAAGTTTTTAACCTTAAAATTAAATTATCTATGTTGCCCTGGCATCCTTTTAACCCCAAAAGGAAGACATGTCTTTACACTGACTGTATACAAAGATTTATGTCCCTGCAACATGAGTAATACAAGCAAACACACACAGACAGATACACACACAGACACACACAGATGCACTCAGGATGGTTAATGTTCTCTAGAAGAACAACAGACATGCATTTGCCCATCTTGCCATTATAAACCTTTCTATAAAACTGTTTACACTTTAAAAGGCCTCCAGCTGGAGGCTACATTTCATGTATGGCTTTTAGCTTGAATTTTATTGCAGTTAAAGTGAGTGAGTTTTGCCATTTGGCTTTTGTTTAAATACAAAGTTTAACTCCACAGATTTTTTTAACATCACTATGTAATATTATAGCTTTTGTGAAAATGCTGTGTGAAATCTGATAAACTGCTTGAAGTGATCTTGCTTTGTCAAGTACTGGAGGTGCAGGAAAGAGGACCCAATTTCAGGACTCGGAACAGGCGAGGATAAACACAAATCAAACCTTTAATTAGGGTCAAGTCCATGTACAATATTGGGCTGTAGGCAACAAACCATAAACAAACAGCACCAGAGAGCCGAAAAGCAAAGGGGGGCTGGACAAAGGACAAAGACAGGACATGCCTATATATAGACAGAAAGACTACCAGTGGGGAACAAGAGGGAGCTGAACACAGGTGAAAACAATCAGGGAAGCACGGAAGACAAAGACAGGAAATAAAACTAGGCACAAGACTAGGGAACAGATGAAACAGGAAACAACCAAAGGAAGATACTAAATACAGATACAGCCTAATAAAATAAAATGGACACACAAGGGAAGAGAGAACAATGAACCAAAACACTAAGAACCCAGAAGACAACTCCATGAATAAAAACCTAAAAGAGAAATAAATAAGAAATGAGAAATGGCAAGCATAACCCACAAATCCTACAGACCCCACACACTTAAGTTAGCAAAAGTCAGGTCTGAATTATAAAGTGACAAAAAAAACAACCTGAAGATGTAGATAGACTGAATATAAAAAATGGACATAGCCACCGCTATGTTAGATTTTTGGAACCAGAACTGACCATATTTGGATTAGAAGCTGGATTTTTGTTCGCTATCGATTGAAAGCTTGATTAACAAACTCCATCCACTAACTGCAAAGAAGATACAGGTACCTGTTAATTAGTGCTAATAAAAGAGAGACTAATACAGACTCAGAATTTCACACACCATATATAAAGCACAAACTTCTTATACATCTGTACCTCACATCAAGCCACAACTGTTTCGCTTCCAAGCCATAAACATGCTTTTTAATGCTTTAAAATTGGACATTTTAACATGGGAGTTCATGGGGATTTATTCATTTTCAGAGCGAGCTGGAGCTTTTGTCACTTTATCCTTGGCTTCATTTTTCAGTCCTGGAGGTAACAGCTTGATTTCAATGACAAAGGGGAATATGCATGGGAAAAAGACATTATCTTGACATTCGCTGCTTAAATTTTGATGTCTTTTATCCCTAAATCAGCAGAGTACTTGTATGCTTTTCAACAATAATGATTTAACAAAAAATGTTTTTGGTGCTGAAAATTTGTCTGTCAGTGAGAGTACAAGAAATTGCTGAATTTAAAGAAACATAGTGGAAAGCAGTGAAGTCTGCAGGAGGAAGCTAAAGAAGAAAATTGAGGCATTTCTAAATGCATTACACTGAGAGTGTATGTGTGAGAGTGCCAGCCTGCATACTTGTTTGCAGATATATAATCTGCCCATAAGTGTGTGTTCAGATTCTGCTGGCTGTGACTGATCCATTTCCTGATGGGAGAGTGAAGAGACTGGGAAGTGCTGCACACTGAGCTGGCTCATTGGCATCAGCCAGCCAATCACAGCAGGGCCAGGGTCTGCTGGGAGCAACCAGGCTATAAATACAATGTGACGACAACAGGTCTCTCTGTGCAGCAGAGAGACAGAAAGCTTGCTGGGTAGACACAGGCAAACACAAGAAACGAGGGAGAAGTAAAAGGAAAATGACATGAGACACTGAGCATGAAAAACAAAGGTCAAAAAGAAGAGAGGGAAGGTCAGGACATCTCGGAGAATCTGTTTCACATTAGTCCCGGTCGATGCAAAAACCACTCAAACAGCCATGACTTGAAGCCTCAAATCTCATTACAGTTTACTCGCTATCAGTCATCAACTTCCTCTAACAAACCCAGGAGGCAGATCCAGTAAATGCCATGCAATCAGCAGAACATAACCCGGCACTTTATTTTGCTGGAATACACAAATACAAATCTATCATGTGACATGACCTTTTTTTTGGCTTAGATAACAAAATATAAAATTTCATAATAAAACCCATTAGAAATGTAGAAAGACCGCTGTCCACTGTCAATCCAGTCTTTTAAACAAGATTTATTGGGAGGATGATAAAAATGTTTGAACTTTAAATTTGTGGAGGATGTACCTGCCATCTTTTATCTCGAGGAGTAAAACAAATTTATTGTGACATTTTTTTGTGAAAAGCACAGCAGATTTTTGCCAGAAAATGAAAAAAAACACTTCAACATTTTGAGAAACACACATATTTGGATTCCTGCCTAGGGTTAGATGGAAAGACCTCTTTTAATAAATATGAAACTCTAGCTTAGTTTTACCTAACAAAAACACTGCTTTTACCTTTTTATACATTTTTTATGAGACATATTAAGTGTACATTGTTGAGCTTTAGTGGTACTGGTGCTGAGGAGTTTGGTAACATTAGCTGTTTCTCCAAGTTGCTGTAAATTCCTATTTACTATCCAGATATTTAACTGAAGTAACGCTAAAGTACTCACTAAATAGCAGGTGTTTGGGTAAATCCATACAACCAAGAAACATTACGTTGCTAAGATAAACTAACCAGCTGTTGTATCTCCATGACAAGACTTTTCATCTAACTCTCTCAGCTACAGCAGAATGTTTCCTGAAAGGTCAAACTATAATCGAAATTAGATGCAAAAACAGATATCTGAATGGTAAATCCGGTGATTAATCTGCTGATTAGCCTAAAGTAGCAAAAAGTGTTTCAGGGGGAAATACACTATATGGACAAAAGTACTGGGCCACCATTACACCTAAAGGAGTTTGCACCCCACCCCACCCCTTGCAGCTATAACACCTTCCACTCTTATAGAAAGGCTTTCTATAAGATTCTTGAGTGTGCCTGTGGGAACTTTTGCCCATTCATCCAGAAGGGCATTTTTGTGGTCAGACAGTGATGTTTGATAAGACTGTATGCCTTCCAATCTCTGTTCTAGTTCATCCCAAAAGTGCTGGATGGGGCTGAGGTCAGGGCTCTGTGCACGCCAGTCAAGTTTTTCCACTCCAGTCTCATCTAACCATGCCTTTATGGGCCTTGCTTTGTGCGCTGGGCACAGTCAAGCTGGAAGAGAAAAGGGCCTTCCCAAAACTGTTCCCACAAAGAATTGTCCAAAATGTCTTGGTAAGCTGAAGCATTAAGATTTCCCTTTACTGGAACTAAGGAGCCCAGGCCAACCCTGGAAAAACAATCCTATAGCATTATACACAATGCTATGGGGTTGTCTGGCACTCTGGCAGGTAACGTTCTCCTGCGTATAAATAGTCGTCTTCCCTTTAGTATTTGACAGCATCTATTATGTTTCCCTGCATCTATTTTCCGTGCATAGGCTTGTGTATTCCTCACATATTGTCAGATTGGACTTCAAAATGTCAAACTAAAGCCTCCCATTTACTGTTGTGTGGGCCAACTGTTACGTCACCACAGCCCCACAACCATTTCTACTCGCACCTGAGGTGTGCTAGACTCGCTGCAGGTGTCACAGCTCATAAAAAAAATCTCTGGTATAGAAGTAGAAAAATTCAAAACAGGAAGCAAAGCGATCACAGAGGTTTTTTCAAAGATTTCTACAGGATGTCTATTCATTTCAAGCTGTTGCACCATCTCGCTCTCTGTCATCTGGGAATCTCTGAGCTTCTGCACTGATATATCATTGAAATGAGTAAAGACCGACCCGCTCACACACTCATCTCTCCAACTCTGCATGACAAACCTTAAATGACACCAAAGTGCATGTCAGGAGTTTTGACGTCACTTTTGGCATGCAACACCATTGGCAAGGGCGACAACAGGAAGCATAAAGACAATCATTTAAAAGTGAATGCATAAGCAGCAAAATACCTTAACTTACCTTAGCAAAATATTACATCTCTTTTATATATTAAATTGCTATTTTCGCATTTTGCGCCATGCAAGATAGTATAAATTTAATATTTAATGTTTACATGCAGACATTTCTCCTTCTCTCTCTGTGACTGTTTTCTCTAATGATCCTATGACACACACACTGACTTCATGTAGCTAAACAGACACACATGGACACACACACAGAGCTGATTCATCAATATTTCAGTGATGCAGCCCTTCATGCTGAAAGACGGAGAGCACCGATGTGTTTATTCAGTTATCAGTTATCACACATACCTCCTCTATCTATTCAGGGTTTTTCCAACACAAATTTGACAGGAAGGCAGCTTTAGAAATAGGAAACACCATTATTCTATCCATAACACTATGCGTGTCTGTCTTTGTGTGTAAGTACATTTTTCAAGCTTAAACGGATACTGTAGAAAGCTGGTATGTACGTACAGCGTGTGTATGTGCATGTATTTGTGGGTTTATGTGCATGTTATGCTGACGATAGTTCCCATGAGGCAGTAGGCATTGTTGTTGACCACGTGCTCTCATTGGCTGAACTTCAGCTAGCAGGATGGAGGAAGAGCTTAATGCGCATCAATTTCCTGTGATAACAAAAGCCAGAGTAGAAGATGCATAATAGGATAAATTAGTCCATGTTTATGTGAACACTGAGCTAAAAACTATAAGCATGTGGTATGACTTTTCTTCTGCTTTAGGCCAAGTTATCATCCACTACTTGCTGCAAAGCCTGACGGTGCAAAGTCTATTTTAGGTTTCCTACAAAAGGAATCAAAAGATCAAGAGCGCCAACAGAGAAGGAGCCCAGTGTTTCCCCACATAGACTTTATCTGGGCATTTTGCCACAGAAGAGCTTTTATTCTTAGATGCACACTCTTGAGAGCAGACTGTGCTAATAAAATTTTCTGTTAACTCAAGCTAAAACTGTAGTTTGCTCTAACTGTCCAATTACTGGTGGCAAATGCTTCACATATTTAAATGGAGTTGCATGTAATTGTCCTATTTGCTGTGCTGCCTTTCAGAGAAAGTTGTAAAAAAGCATGCAGAAAACTACCAGCTCAACTAGCAGATGAGCAAGCAAGTATAACATTGTTTTTTTTATTAATTTTCTTTCCTGGTGAAAGTGCAATGTGCTGCACAAAGCTTGAACTACCACCATGACACCAGATAGATAACTTGAAACTAAGTCAATAGTCACATGCAAATGAATAAATTAATTAATTAAGAGCATCAATCATTAATAAAAACCAACAAAAAGGCAACAATAGACCAGTGAAATATAAGAACTATAAGTTAAAACCAATAAAAGGAGCAAAAATAAAATAAAATGGTAATCAACATCAATAGTACTACAGTAAATGCAATAATAATTTACTATTAAAAATGTTCTCCATTGCAGCAGCTCCCATGGTTGTTATTTATGTTTAACTTTTTGTTTTTAATGTCTTTATTATCTAATAAAGTAAATTTTGTTTGCAGATCTTGTAAAGTCAAGTCTACTGGTGGTTTTTCTTCACATTACACATTTGGGAACAGAAGCTGATCACTCTGACAGTTCTGCTGTACAGAATCCTGTAATCCCCAAAGAGGTACTGAGGAAATGACATGGTTTCAGAACTGAGCTGTTACAGCAGTCTTTGTGGTGGAAGTGAGGAGTTTGGACAATAATATGAATAAAAACTTGGTGAGCTGATTAAAATCAGTGAGAACACAGTGAGAGTGTTTGATGTGCTTCATGAGGCGTTGCAGCATTACAGCAAGATGCTACCACACTCCAACTTTCCAGAATGTAGCCTGATCACCTGGCTTTAGAACTTTTTTGGGGGAAAGTGACATTATTCTGATCAGTAAGAGAAAATGTGGAGTGACTACACAATCTATGAATAAAAGTGGCATTATACCGGACATGTTGCTGCAAGAGAACATTTCTATGACATGAATATTTAACTCCTAGTTGCTAGAATGAATCAAAATCAGAATACTTTATTAATCCCCGTAGGGGAATGTGTCCATAGTATTTGCTGAGGGTGGCTGTTTGAATCCAATTTGAATCAACACACTGTTTGGGTTCTTTCATCAGCTGCTGCAAAAGTCATCCAAATGACTGTGGCTGTGATGAACGGCTATGGAAATTAATGGATCCTGATCTCCCTCTGAACCACTTACGGGACATGCAGCTGAACTCTTTTTCTAACATCTGTTTCAGCTTTGTTGCCGTAAGGACAGATTCACAGGGTCTTTGCCACCTCAAATCACAGTAAATGCATTGATTTTAGATTAAAGATCTAAATATGATGGTCACAGCTAAAGAAGAGCTGCTACATGCACTGTGTGGTGGACTGTTTCCTCTAGAGATGAAAGTCTATCTCGATACAACTTTAATTTGTTTTGTACATAAAACTGACAGCTGGTATAGCAACAGTTCAAATATTTCACAGCTTTCTTAGCAGAAACATTAAATCCGAGGTGGAGAAAAATGAAGAGCTCTCTAATGTGAGAGACGGTGGCAAGAAGAGAAATGTTGCAGGTTTGACCCAGAAAAGTGGTTCTAAGAATAGTCCACTGGAGGGTCGGACACAGCAGCACTCTGATGAGAAGCTGCTGCTCGGTATGAAGCTCTCAGCAGCAGCTGAGTGTTTCATAACACCACAAATCAAAAGCTACACTGCGCTTAAGGCAGGTAAAAATGCCAGAATAAAGATAACTTAATTGGAGATAAAGGGTGAGAAAGCCTTTGCTTTATTAGCCACATCATGACAATTAAATATAACAAGGAAAGTTGTTGATGTAGGGCAAGATAACTCCATTAGGTTTTCAGGAAAACTAAAACTGGAAGAAAATGGATGGATGAAAGGATAAAACTGAGACAGGGAACCCAAAGTCCTTTACAGAAACCACTAAGAAAAGACAAAGATGTACAGATGAAACAGAAGAGGACAGGAGTCCTATCAGAGACTGATACTACAAAGATTTACAGGAACTGTCCATGAAGCATTTGCGGTGTGACAGGATGACAATAACTAAATCACCGGTAATTTGATAGAAATGGAAAATCTTCATTTTCATGTTCAATAATCTCATACACTGATGGTGGGCAGATATCAAGGCTTGTTTTCTTATCCACAGAAAGAAAACATATATATTAAATTATAAATTTAATAACTTATATAAATATGGATCCTATTTAAAATTCATTAAATCAAATATGCACATCTGGCTTATTGCTGTGACAAAGCAGCTAAGAATCTTGAAAGAAACTGTCATTTTTTGCTGATTTTGGATGTTTGCAAGTTCTACAGACATTTGGCTTTAAAATAGCGAAGATGCAGTACATCTGTGCAGCGATGATGCACAGATGCTCGTTCATACTTCAGACTCCGTTGTACAAGTTAAAATGTAACCACGTGGCTAAATCGTCAAAGGACATTACTGATCTGCTAAAATATGAAAAACACATCTGAGGTTATTAAGAGTTTTACTATTGTTAGGAATTCCCTTTGTATATTTATTTTATTTTATTTTAAAAGATTTGGAGAAGTCCTTGCTGGCTGTTAACCAAATAGGTAACCAAGTCTGTGGGGTAAAGAATAAGGTTAGCTCTATCCTCCCTAGATCATGCACCACATGTGCCCCAAGAAAACACAGCAGTGCTCTGTCATCCCCACTGGTGACAGTGACAAATACACACACATACACAAGTTTATTTTCACTTCTAGCATGAACAGAAGAAAACTACACTATACAAGCTGGGGAGCCTCATTCACAAATAACCCCAAAAACAGTTAGTAATTTAATCTACCATAATCAGTGAAAATAAGTGGATGGATATCAGGTAAACCAGCATTCAGCCATTCCATCTGCCTGGCTCTCTCTTGTTTTTCCCCTCTTTGTGCCTGTGGTTCTATGACTTGTTTACTAACTGGTTCGGTCCCTTATTTTTCATCGTGCACGCCGACACACAGCTGAGTCTTTCAAAGAGCATATACACCCCTTGAAGAAAAGTTTAGGGGCCCTAAATGCACAGTAGCATTGAACTCTTATTTTGAGATGATGATGGATTACTGTAGTTGCTCCCCACATGCAAGAATGGTGCAGAAGTGTGAGAATTAATCTCATAATACTGATACTGATTCAATGCAATAATGGGTAAATAAGGTGAAAATCACCTTGTCTGATGTCAATCACTCTGATCATCCATTGGCACAACCGTAATAGGTATGATAATGTCACCTGCAGATTAGCAAAGTCCTGTTGCGCAAACTCAAGTTAAGGATTTTTGAAACTAGATGTCATGATCATTGACTTTCTGTGACTGCTTTACCCTCCTATTTGACTTTAATGGGGACCATACTTTAAAAAATGAACATTATGCTTAATTCAGCAAGACTTCAAACTAGTGATTTATACCATAAACTCAACAGAAAAGTGCCCACTGGTGTCACGGATCGAGGGAGCAATTGGGCCATTTCCCATAGACTTCCACAGAACCATGAGTTTTTGTAACAAGAGAATTTGCCCCCCGCTGGCCATCAGAATGAATGCGTGTTTGAGGCATTTCCCTGTTCACACAGAAACTACATTTATCTTTTATTTACAGTTGGTGCTTCCTACTCAGAGCATAAACATAATTGAATAATAAAAAAAGCATCTTTTGCTGATTTCTAGTGGTTTTGTCATGTCATTTAGCCGCATTTTTCATATCCATTTTGATGTGATGAATCTGTCAGTTCAGTTGCAGTCTGCTCAGTTCTGTCTCAGCTTTTCTCACACATTCCAGCATAAGAGAGAAATTGTGAAAACTAGCAAGCTGACATGAACTCAAAGTTACAAAGTTCAGCTAAAACCTGTCATGTTGTGAATCCGTGTTCTCCTATTGTAACCTGCAGAGCTAACAGGATGTCACACATTAAATGTGACCACAATAATGTAAGCTGGCAGCACCCCAAGCAGTACAGGCAACAGCTCAACAACAGTTGCACCAACGTCACAACGCAATCCACAGATGGAATGCTGTACCTTGGAGGCCAGTTAGCTAACAGCACCCTGCAGAAACACCAGCTGACCCAACACAGCCTCACAAGGTTGGTTTCTGACCTACTTCTGTTCCTGTGTGCATGTTTAACTGGACGGGTATGTGTGTAAGAGAGACAGAGACCCGAACAGAGAGGGACTCTATTTCATTACCATCTGATGCTATCTATAATTGGCCATTACTGAGCTCAGTTCCACTGCTCTCTCTCTCTCTCTCTCTCTCTCTCTCTTTCTCTCTCTGCTTAGCAACCTGTCTTTCATTGGTCATGAGCGAAGAGGGAAAAATGGAACCTTCAGGCAGCATTCTGTGATTGGTGGGTTAATATAAGCCTCAGCTAATCAGAAAGAAGCTGGGCCAGGGAGCTGGAGGTGGGTAAGAAGCAAGGTGATCAGATAAATTTATGGAAATAAATTCTTAATTTTAATCAATACGAAGCAACAAAATAATCATGATATATTTGCATCTGGATTTTCTAGGCTTTTATTTTGTTTTAATGCATTACATAGAACAGTTCTGATTGACTTTGTGTATAAACTTTGGCCTATCTTAGATGTATCTATATATTTTTAATGAGAATAAATTAGGTAAATATGTCTATCTGTGGTAGGGAGAATGAGAGTTGTGCTCTTAGGTAAAAATTTAATAAAGACAGTGCTGTAAAACCTAAACAAAAACAGCTGAAAGCCATTTTCAAATTATCTGATGTACCAGAAATAACTCCACAAAATAGCAACACAAGAAACAGCACCATATTTATTTTCTGTAATTACACCCCCTTAGTTTTTTCACAGCTGAAAGTAATGATTCAGAGCTGATAAAGCTAAGCAACAGTTTCACCAGTTATGTCATGGTCCCCCCTCTCGGGCCCCCTCCTCTGGCTTTCTTGTCTTCGTCCTTGTCCCTGACCCTTGGTTTTCGCTCATCCCTAGGTGTCCTCGTCGGTCTGCTTTGTCTTAGTCTTATTTTGATAGTCTGTCTGGTCCTCAGCGCTTCCCCTCCTTCTGTCTCAGCTGTTCCCCTTTACCCATTGTTCCTGTGATTGGCTGTCTCTGTCTATTTAAGTTCTGTCTTTCTGTCTACCTGTGTTGCGGCATTGACTGGTGTACTCTCCCTGTCTGGTTTCATGCCAAGCCATGTTTTTGTCACGCCAAGTTTTGTTTTCCACGTTCATGGACTCATGCTCAGGTTTTGTTTCAGTTAAGTACCTAAGTTTGACAATAAAGCCTTTTAAGTTCATGCCGAGTCTCTGCGGTCTGCATTGTGGGTCCACGCCTCCACCTCTCCCACCTGGGAGAACCATGACAAGTTAAAGTTCAGGAAGAGTTGTCAAATTAAAACCCAAATATTTAAAAGTATTATAAACTAAAGTAAAAGGGAACATTTTAAAATGTACTGAAAAAATAAACTGATTATCAATATTGGTGTCAATTGAGTGAGTTATTGTATGTTTTTAGAAGAATATCTGCCCTTTTAGAACAGTTTGGGTATTTGAGTTACTGCAGAATTTACCTGCCCTCTTATCCAACATCGGGTATTGGATGAGAAGGCCTGGCTCACAATCTCTGTTGTAGTTCGTCCCAGAGAGGTTAAGTGGTGTTGAGGTCAGGGATCTGTGTGGGTCAGTCAAGTTCTTCCTAACTAGCTATATCCAACCATGCCTTTACGGATCTTGTTTTGTGCATTGGGGCAGCATCATGTTAGAACAAAAACTGTTTCCATGAAATTGGAAGCACAGAATTGTCCAAAATGTCTTGGTAAGCTGAAGCATTAAGCTTTCTCTTCACCAGAACTAAAAGGTCAAGGCCAGAAAAAACCCATAGCATTATTCCTCCTCTACCAAACTTTAAAGTTGGCACAATGCAGTCAGGCAGGTAACATTTTCCTGGCATTTGCCAAAACCAGAGTCGTCCATAACATTGCCAGATAGAGAAGTGTGATTTATCACTCCCCAGAACACCTTACCACCGCTCCTCAGTCTAGTGGCGGCATGTTTTATACCATCCAACACTTGGCATTGTGCTTGATGATTTAGGCTTGCATGCAGCTGCGGGGCCATAGAAATCCATGTCATGAAGCCCCCAGTGCACAGTTTTTGTGCTGATGTTAAAGCCAGAAGAGGTTTAGAACTCTGCAGTGAGTCAGCAGACCGTAGGCCACTTTTATGCACTATGTGACCCCGTTCTGCAACTTTGTGGTCTGCTACTTTGTAGCTGAATTGCTGTGGTTTCTAAACACTTCCATTTTGCAATAAAAGCACCACAATTGATCGTGGACTATCTGGAAGGGAAAAAATTTCACAAACTTTTCCAATGATGGTGTCCTATTACAGTACGATGCTGGAATTGAGTTCTTCAGAAATACCTGTTTTTTCATGAATGTTTATAAAGGCAGAGGAGGGGCTTCATCCTTTTATCCATAACTTATAGTATTCCTTGTTTATAGAAACTTTTGTGTTCATAGAGAAATTCAGACCTTTCTCAGATGTTTCACCATGACTGCACTGGAAACACCTGTATACCCAACAAACATCATGGCATTTGGCAGAAAATGATTGGGGTGGTAATGAATAATAGCTTAATATGTTTTTTTATTTTGCTCTCGTTTCTTGAATTTACACTGAATAGACATCAAGTAACGGTGTTCTACATTATTCTCACTTTAAACACATTTAATGAAAAAACAAGTTTCTTCTTCTCTGTCATTGACACTTAGCTCTGGGCTTTTTGAAAACTGAAGACATGCCATAAACTTTAAATACATAAATATGAGGTTTCATTTTTAAAACAAGCTTGGTCCTCATTGCATTGCTCAACAGTTAAAACAAGGAAGCAAGCCATTTGTTGGGGACTATTTTCATCAGCAGATTAAAACAAGTACTCTAGCAATTATTACAGCAGCAGGATAGTGGATGCATGTGGGATGGACTCAAAATATACAGCATTGTGTATGTTTATGTTTGTGATATTAATAAAACCAAGTGTAGTAGTGTGGTTAATATGTGTTTTGAACTATTTTTGGAAAACAATGGAGCTCTTTGGCACCACTCAATAAGAGACACCAGACTTTAGCTATAAGCACCTTATCTGTTAGATTTTACCATTAGTTGTAACAAACAAATTAACTGTCTCCTTGTATGATAAACATTCCTATGAGGTGTATCGGGTTTCGTTCTGGCTGATGCATCAAAGGCAGGAAATACTTCTTACCCTTAATCATCTTCCTGCCCAAGGGGAGTTTCTTATTCTCATCACTCAGCAGCCACCCATTCACCATCAAGCATACAGAAAGAGCCAAAGACAATCCAAACTGTGTGTGCTGACAGAAGGTTTCATACAATTTAGCACTACACAGATTTAGCCTCATGGTTGTTTGGAGAACAAGACAGAAAGAAATATGAGGAGCATCAAGTAAAAGATGTAAATGAAGCAGTCACAGTCAAGGGTACAAAATTAGGACATACATTTAGCTGTGTCTACTAGGACTTCCCACACTTCAGACCTTCACTCAGAAAGTGCCAAATAGTAGAAATGTGGCAAATATGGACATGTTTACTCTGCTCTTAAAGTGCAACATAAGCACGCTGCTTGTTTTTGCCAATTTCAAGGATTTTAGACCCTTTGTTTCAGGCCTGTGCAGCTGATCCCACAAAATAAAACTCTGGAAAGCTATTCTGCTTATTCTGTACTTAGTTTAGAAGCAAATTAACCCCTAAAGCTCTGAGGTATTTCACAAATTGCTGCTGGGGTGTTTTGAAGGATATTTAATGGAATTAACCAGCTAATACTATAGACTGCTGTGTTGTATACACCATCCAAGAAGTTTGGTCTTCAGTTTTAATCAGTAAAATTACAGTCGTGTACAGTTTAAGGATACAGCTTGCTAACCAAGGTAGTTATACTTAGCTGATAACCACAGACAGTATAAAAGATAGATGCAAGCACCATGATGTCGCCCGTTGGTTAGCGAAGCCTAAATGAGCCTTTTCACCGTCGCCATCTTGGTGTTCTGAAACTGGATGTGACTGGTGAGGGGTGGACTGTGAAACTGCATGCTCATTGTCCAATGACTACTCAACCACAAGTTATTAGTCAGTGAGTATATCCTGGATAATAATCCTTTCTGGCACTCAGAATGACCAAAATTCACAAAATGTTCTTAATGTTCTATGTGATACAAAACGAATGACTGGGCCCATACATTCATCAGGAGAGTGTTTACAGAGATCGTGCCAAGTGCCATTTTCCCATGGACTTCTACAGTACCAGAAATCTTTTTGCAGCCATAGGGATCACCTCCCTAGTTGCTATTAAGAAGAATGCAGGTTTAAGGTTCACTTATTAGACCCAAAAGCTACATTCATATTTTATACTGTCTATGCTGATAACTTAGCACTCCACCCTCTTGTTCACGATCAGTTCTGACACCAAAAACTGCAAATGGCAATGGCCCTAAAAATGAGGCTTTGACATCAAGATTACACATACCAATGTTTCTCATCTCACAGTGACAATGAAATTCTCTCTATGATTTATATTCGGAACTGTAAAAAGGATAATAACACAAGTGCATCCACTGTAACGTTAAGACGTTAAGAAATCTTTCACTCCAACTTGTCATGAAATAGGATGTAAACCTGTATTTAAACTGCATTAAAATACAGGATAACATCTTTATTTGTATTAAAATACAGGATAACGTCTTTATTTGTATTAAAATTCTGTACATTTTGTGATTATTTTATTGTTTTTAACTATTGCACTCTTGCATTTTGAACTGCTGCAAATAGCACTACATTGTGTTTTAACACATGGGGACTTTTATGTCTGACTCTAATTGCACTGAACATTAATTTTACTATGTTATATGTAATTTATTATATATTCAAAGTATTCATTATATCAACAAATATGAATTTCGCTGCTTTGACTAACATGAAAGAAATTCATAGAGAAAAGGCAATCTGATCAACTTGTCCAGTGACATCAGTCCTGTTTGGATACATGAGGATAATTACAACCTTTCTAAAACTGTAAAAACCCTTTCTGTGTGTTATTACACTTTTCCAGTTGCTGCTGCTCTCTTTCCGCCTACACTGAATATTTTTTGCCCACAGTTGAATGCATCAAGTCAACACCCCTGCTATGGGAACTGTCAGATGCTCTCTAGTAGGCTGAGAGAAAGTGTCAGCATCAAAAATTCAAAATACAACATTAATATTATTTCTAGAATTTACAGAATGTCACAAACTGGGGATTTTTTGTTTAAATACAAAACCACACAATTTTCCCCTTTATTTCTCCCTTAGAAGTTACACTGAAAATGTCTTTGTCCTCTTCTCGTGTCCTGGCTTTATGCCCCCTGGCTGTTCAGTAAGCTGATCCAGCAGTGTCTCGTGTTGGATGGGTGTAGCTGTAGCTAAAGTATTACATAGTGCAGTCACTCATTTATTCTGCACAAGTGACTTATTGACTGGATATGCCCATGAATCAGAGCAAGTAATTAATGTAGCTCTGACTCAGTCTTTGATTGCTGGCTGTGTGATGGTGTGTGTGATTATAGCAAAGAGAGAGCTGACATTTTAAGCTTCAATGGGTCCAGTTCCTGTCAGGATATATGAGACACAAGACCAAACTGGATAAAGGGTAGGTGGGAAAACACAGCTACTGAATATCAGTGGTCTAAAATGAAGATTTGAAGAGGTCAGATTGGTTTTACACACTACGCTAAGTTTATCTGCAATGAGAAGTATTATTCAACCTGATTTTTATCTCTGGAGGAGCTCTCTATAATCTGAGAAAACAAGCTTGGAGATGAGCATTTACCAAGTGTGGGAGTCTAATCAGGAATGTCAGACCGAATAATCATACAAATGATCATATTTCAGGGCAAACCACCATACATTCAAAATCCAGACTGTAGAGAGCCAAATATGAGCACATGGCTCAAACTCTGCATTAGAAGGTCACATTAATACATTAACAACCTGACAGCAAACTCAGCAGACCAGCTTTTGTAATGCAGTCCAGTCCAGTCTCATGATAAAACCTGCAATCGTCATGCAAAGCCAGCAATTTCTTCATGTTCATGGACTGAAGTTATTCAGCTTTTTCTGACAGGAATGTATTTCAGTAGGAAGCATGTTTGTATCTGCAGGATATATGTTGTTCTCTTCAGAGGGCACACGGCAACCAAACACAAGTGGGAAAAAAAAGTGGGAAAAAGTGGGAACCGATTCATTTACCCAAAACCATAATCTTTTTCTAAAGCTCTGACAGTTTTTTATTGCCTAACCCTAACAGAGTAGTTTGTGATGATAACCCATAGTCTGTCCCGTCAATGACTTGCCATCTCTTGTGTGAGTGGTGAAATGAGTCATAGACTTTTTACCCTTTAAATTGTTCATTTTGTGTACAAATGAATGAATATGTATTGGACAGGAGAGATTTTTAAAAAATGTGTTGATGGGAAAATGAGGGTGGGAATATAAAAACCAGAACGTCAATAAGATAGTAGTTCATTCAGCTCATTATCATCACAATTCACAGGTTACTGTAATGTGTGAAGTCCAGAAAGAAAGTGATACGTTTTCTTATCATTGGTCAGCTGTACTGAACAAACTAATGAGAATCAAAGTCCACAAAGCCATCAAGGATGCTTGTAAACAGTCATATCCAGGATAATGGTCCTAACCTAACTTAAGACATTATTTACGTCGTAAACAAACCTAATGACAGCAGGTATGCATAGATGTCAGAAGCGCACATGCAAACATTAATTTTATGAAAACTACAATCCAGACCAATATTTCAGTAGCAGTGATTCTTGTGAAAATGAAAAAGTGCCCCAAAACAACAAATGTGCACAATTTGGATCACTGTGTGTAAGCTTGATTACAATCTGACCAATACTGTATGAGGAGTAGCAGGTCTCATGAATTGTGAACAGACAGACGATGGATACCTCACAACAGTATGAGTGCATCGGACATTCAGCTGAATGATCTAAAATGAAAAATTTGTGTTTAGAAACAGGAATCAACAGATTAAAGGTCCTGACTGTTTCACAAACTTCTGTGAGACTCTGTTGGTCCTATACCTTGTAAGCAATCAGATTAGAGCAAAAAAATACTACTCTGCAGCAGCAATTATGACATCTGGAGTTCCACATGGGTCAATTTTGGAGCCTGTTCATTTTTCTTTGTACATGCTTCTTCTTCTTCTTCTTCTTCTTTCAGCTTCTCCCATTAGGGGTCACCACAGTGGATCATCTGCCTCCATCTCACCCTATCCCTTGCATCCTCTTCCCTCACACCAACCTTCTACATGTCCTCCTTCACTACATCCA
>VUQH01090673.1:0-13887 GCA_015106775.1 Etroplus canarensis
AATAAATATATTGGTAAAAAAAAAAAAAAGTAAAAGTGTGACTTACTATTGAAGCGGGACCATTCTGGCTAAAGGGGTCCTGGGTTCAAATCCAGGTACAGCTCTTTTGCGTGGGGTTTGTATGTGCTCCCTGTGCTTGTGCATATTTATATATATATTGTTCATTTTGATAAATATTTGCCTTTCATTTAAAACTATAAAGATCTGACAGAAAGAAATTCATCATGTGTGAAACAACACACATAACAAACTGACTACTGAAGTCCCTACTCCCTTTCCTGCCTCTCCAGAAGAATCTGACAGCTCATATTAATGAGTCATGACTCAATAATCCACAGAGATTACTGAGAATCATATAAGGAATCAGTATCAGCGGCATGACTCAGTCTGACTTTGGAAGAGTCCTGATGAGTGGGGATGGATAAATGATCCTCATCCCAGGTGCTGTGACAGGTAAAAGTTAGAACTCCGGTGTCAGTAAATTTATTTTCTTCCATCCTTTTCACCTATTTTTTTTAAGTCTTTGTCCCTGTGAGGAACCTATTGCTGATTTTATCGTGATCACCTGTCAGTCTTGCTGCCTATAGTGACTATAGTTCACACTGAGCTCATTCTTCCACTGCAAAATTGCAGAAGCAGTTCTTCTCAAAGCAGGGTAGAGGAGGTAAAGAAAGAGGGTTCAGGTTTAGTGTAGGCATATTTTACACTTGAATGATGTGTGTATGCACTGCAAGATTATTTTCTTTTATTACAGTCACATTCATGCTCATTTTGAAATTGTATAGCAGGGGTATTTGAAGCGTACCACTGTGGTACCATCCTTGGATTTTCTCAAAACAGAACCCCTCAAACTGGAAATTCCTATAGTTTGAGGGATGCTGTCTATAGTTTGACCTTGATTGCTGAGGTGCAATCAAATAGCTTTATGACACTGAAAAGCAAAAACATTAATTGATTTCAATTTAGCCAATAGTGTATTTGTAGTGTAGCGATTTACACATTTGTCTTGCAAGCAAAAGGTCCCTGATTTGAGTCCAAGTGGGTCAGGAGGGCATCTGGTATAAAAACTGTGTCAAATTACCCGTGCAGATTTATTCGCTGTGGTCACCCCTTGGGGATATGCAATACTTCTTTATTTTTTTTAATAGTTCAGCCACTCTCCCCTTGAGGGTGATCTCCGTGTGCATCTCTGGACTGCTTCCATCACTCCTACTATGTTTGCATTGCTCACTGCACTTAAAGTTTTGTCCTGACCACTGCAATGTGCACTTTTACCACTTTGAAACTGTGCAAAAATCGCAACACACAATCAAAACAGCAGGAGCACGGGAAGTGATCGAGAGTTTCATAATAAGATGACCTTGAAGCATTCAGCTGCCATATTTAAATCATGCGCAAATTTTACTGTTTATGGACGAAGTCACAAAAGTGTTTACTCTACCAGCTGCATGTAATGAGTTATTTGTGGGATACAAGATAAGTTTTTAAAATCACATGGAATTAACCATTAGCAGTTTTTGGTTGGAGCAACAAGTATCCTTTGAATTACTTATAAGCAGAATTTGCAGTTGATATCAGAAATGATGACAAAATATAAGCATAGCTGAGTGGAAAAGATGTGTGTCATGACTGTGTGATTAGTTTTGAGCATGACAAATTCTGATGCAAACTGAAGCAATTTGGAATTTAAGGGTTTAACTTTCCCCAGTTACCTTTGCTTAGCTGCGTTGCAACCACAACTTCAACAAATGTTCCAAATAAACAAAATGATTTCAGCAACTTCAGACTTTTTCAGAGCAACATCATGCACCTTCCTCTTCCACCTCACACAACAGTGATCATTGAGCTGCTTATTAGGAGAATTTCAGATACCTCTACCTGTAGGCAAGAGTAATTATTCATTGCTAATCATTGAGATTTGGCAATCAAACTGGCAACTGCCACATTAGTTGGCAGGGATGGGGCACTGCAGTGTCTAAATTGCTTCCACAGGGCAATCCATATTGTTTATACAGGTTAGTCCTGCTTATGACAAAGTCATTACAGCCTGGGGCAGATTACAAAATCAAGCAAGTATGTGTAGAGTGTAAGAAGCTGTGGTCTCACTGTGCCGTGGGGTGAGTTTGACATGGCAATGACTTCTGCCACGCGTGTGTGCGTTTAAGACTGTCTGTGTGGGCGATAGAGGGTGAGTGTGTGAGTGAGCTTCTCCAATGAGGAGAATGCGTGTTCCTCTCACGCTCCGCTGAAGCATGAAAAGCATTGTCGACAAGCAGGCTGGCAGCCAAATCAACACACACTGCTGGTCAGACAAAGACTTTAAACTCTTTTTTTCTCAAGATGTGACCTCAGAGGGCTGGAGGAAACTCAGTGAAAATCAATTCGTCAGTTTTCTGTCTATTTTGGAACATTAGGGTTTATGATATGATGAAACAATCACAACATGATTCTAATCTTGCCAAAGCAAGATGGTACATGTCAAATGATTTATCCTGAGGATGACATAAACATGTACTTAAGATTGACAGTACAGTTCCATGACATCAAAAAGAACAAACTGAAAAGCTTAAATGTACGTAATAGAAATGTTAAGGACTATTTACAGAATAGATTCTTAGCTGGATAAAAAGATTGCAGAATTTATTAATTTCTTCCATTTGACACTGTGAAAAAGAGTAATAAAAGATAATATTATAAATCAGTTTTTTGAGTGATGGACTTCACAACAGCATGTTACTGAACTTATATCATTCAACATAGCTCAGCCATGGCTTGAATCAGAATCACAATCCGTTATTAAACCCAGGGGGTAAATTGCCTGCGTTACAGATGCATGATTAGATATGAATATTTATAGATATATCTAAGATTAAAAAAATGAAAATGTATAAACCTATATGTAAAAAGTGCAATATTCCATAAACTCTCAAAGTTAAAACAGTAAATAGATATAAAAATACATAAATGTGCAAGATGGTAAAATTAAATTAAATTAAACTGCAACTGTATGCCTCACTCAGGTGTAACCTACCTGATGCCCTGTGTTGAGGCTGCACAATAAAAGGAGGGTATTGAATGATGTTACTTTAATTGCTTCATGATCTGGTGGACTTGGGTGGTTAAGAGAATGAAACAATGTTGTGCACATATCTTCTCATGTCTGTTCTGGTAAAAAAAACTAAAAAAATAGATCTTTTACTTTGGAAATGTCTGGCCATCGTGAATGAATTTTGGCTTCAGGTTTCAGAAAGGGGGTGTCCCAGGAAACATGGTTGAAACCCCAACATCATCTCCTGGGTCAAAATTGTTAGCTGTACAACTGCAAAAACTGAACAGTAGACAGATCAGTGTTGACATTGTAGATCAGAGGTTGGGTCAGACCATATCTTACAAAGTAAGAAGTATAGATCAGGTTATTGCAATGAGGGAAGTCAATGCATCTTTCTTCTTTCTTTTTTTTTAACTACAAAAACTAATCTGCTTGGTGTGGTGAACAGATATCCACATAACATCGTCTTCATATACACACAGATGACTCGTATGTAACCTGTTATTTGTAAGCAATTCATTTAATCTAAATTCTGTCTCATTTGTTGCGTGGTAAAGTTAGCACGTTGGACTGTTAGACTCGTCACCTCTCTGTCCCCAATGTCAGCAGTGTAACCCCAGGGATGTTACTAACCAAATGTAAAAGCAAACAGCTCAGTAGGATAAGAGCTGAGCTTTGATGTAGGGGGCCATGAGTTTGATTCACCCCCAGGGTTTTTATCCAATCAAATTTTTTGTTTACTTGGTTAACTGACAATAAGAGAGTAGAAAACAACTCTTGAACACTTTCTCTTGCTAGAAAGTCTAACAATGGCAAAATTGGTCCAACTTTTATTTTTTAACTATTTTTCAACCATGACTGGACATCAATCCAGTTATTCAACATCGAAACGTTTTCTGGGGTATTATACAGAAATCTGTGATTATTCATTTTGAATTATACTTAGACACTGCAATAGGCCATCTACTGTAGCTAATTAGGTTGCATTTGAAAGTAGGATTGTAATGCATGCCTAATTGAACCAGTGAAAAGCTTTGAACACATTTGCAAGCAGCAAATTCCATTAGTCATTTCACTAAAAGTAATTAATTAAGTATTATTTTTTTCATTATGCATTAATCTGAAGGCAATCTATATACAAGATTCTGACTGGGGACTGAGCCCCCCCTAAAAATCTGATCCAAGAATCACCCCAGGCTCAAGACCTAAAAGAAAACCCTATATTTGTATGCACTCATACACACAGTATACAGAAAACTAAAGACAGCAGTATTATTCACTACTGCGTAACAGGAAACCATTTTAAGTGGAGTGAATAAATTAAAAAATAAATCTCTTCCTCCTTACTGTGTCTTAGCTGCTAAGCTTTGTCTATAAATTACAGCATCTTAGAGCAACTTACAGCATGGTCATTGCTTTTAATTTAAAATGTCTTTCTTTGCTTCCTTATTCATTTTAATATCCTTGTGCTGTTGGTTTTCCAAACTGCTCTCTCAATAAATCACAGTCCAAACCCAAATTAAAATTCATCCTCAATAACATTGAATACACACGCACTAGCAGAGGCTGGTCTACAGAGGCGGAGGAGGTTGCTTCCCTATTTTTTGGGAGACAAAAGGGAGGTAAAATATATTATAAAAATAGTAATTATTGATTGAAATAAATCATTATTTGATGTGGTTATCATTTATAGAATATTTTTTCTGCCTTTTTTGTTTGTTTTTTGGAAAGAATCCATTATTGATGGCAGGTAAAATGATGGGAACGGTGTGGGTGTGGAGAGGAGGCCAGACTCTGTTATGGGAAAGGACACTCAAAATGATGCTCCAGGAAAATGCACAAGCGTAATATAGTATTGACAGTGCGCTGTTCCGGTCAGTCTCTAAATCTCTTGCACCATACTGAACAAATGTGAAAAACATGAGGTAAAACCATAGAGCAGCTTATTATACAAAGCTATCATTAGAAATGACTCATAACACACCTAATATTTGCTATGTTTTAATTATTGCTCTGAGTTGCAAGTTCATGTTGGAGAGTTGGAGAAAGCACAGCAGCTGCAATTTCATTATTACTCATAACTATCAATTAATTGCGACACAAACAGAATCTATCAGGGCCAACTCTGAAAGTTGACACATGCTGACTTTTTACAGTTAAATCATTGTTACAATAGATGTTTTCTTCAGAAGTTTTGTTTTAAAAGTCTGATCCATTTACTAATGTAATAAATAAACACAACCGGCAACTTCGATATATACACCTTGCTGGTACTTGGATGGATTCCTTTTTGCCTTCTGTACTGTCTTAATTCAAAACAGCGCTGGAAACAATCCTTGAAGAATTTGGTTCATGCTGACACCATTGCATCACACAGTTGCTGCAGATTTGCCTGTTGCACATCCATGATGTGAATCCCCTGTTCCACCACATCCCAAAGGTGCTCCACTGGATTGAGATCTGCAGACTGTGAAGGACATCTGAGTACAGTGAACTCATTGACATATTCAAGAAACCAGTTTGATGATTTGAGTTTTGTGAGATGGTTTGTAAAGATGGTTGTGCAGGAAAATCCCAGCAGTTTCTAAAATACTCAAAGCAACCTGTCTGACACCAACAACTGTGCCAGGCTCAAAGAAATTTAAATCACCTTTCTTCCCCATTCTGAAACTCGGCTTGAACTTCAGTGGCCTAAATGCACTGAAATGCTGTCATGTGATTGGCTGATTATATAGTTATATAAACAAGAAACTGAACAGGTATACCTAATGAAGTGGCCGGTAAGTGTGTATTACTTGTCAGCTGTAGTCCTTTTTTCAGTTCCCACCCTCCTAAAGTCAAAAGTCAGCATTTACAGGAGTGCTTATGGTATCATTATTATGCCCATGAATTTTTAAAATTAATGATAATTAAAAAATAAAAAATATCACTAAATATTAGAAGAGAAGAGGTATTTCCATTCATATATATAGTAGCATCTTTTCTTTTGTGCTATTCAGATTACCAAAGCTGACTATATACTTGATACTGACAAGGTTGTAGTAACAGAAATTTTAAAGCTAAATAGGTAACTTTGGTAAAATAACTTGACAGTATAGGTTGGTATTCCTCCTGTCCTCTTTTTTGAGCACCACTGTTGCACATTTATAATGATATGGCAAAATATCCACCATAACATATAGAACTAGAAGAGTGCCAGTACCTTATAAATGTCAATAACGGATTGTCAGGTTTTCCACTTTCTTTTGTTAATGTCTCAAAAATGTGCTGTTTTTTGCTTCTAAAGAAAAGGTGTGCAAGGTTTTAACATGGGCAGCAGCGTCACTACTATACAACTTAATCTCTTAAAGCTCAAATTTAGTGATTTGGTGATCAATATCATGACAACAACCCTAGTTATATTAGAATCAACACTCTTATTAGTTGAGTGCATGTAAAAAACTGAGACAAACCAATAAGAGGACATTTAAGGTGACTGAGGTAAGTGCTGTTCATACAGCAGAAAAAGTAACTCTAGCCCCTTCAGAGCGGTGAAAGTGGTCATGCTGCCATCTGCTGGTGGAATAGACCAGTTAGAAACCAGATAAGCATTCTAATCTGTTCAAGAATTTAGTGGATAAAAATACTGGATACACACACACACACAAAGTTCAAGGACATGTGGTTGTAGAGTCAGAGTTATGATGAGCTGCAGGAGTAAATCCACTCCTGTGATCTCAGAATATGTGGGTAGGTGGGCCAGGTATGAGTAACTCTGTGATAACTCCCTGTGAGATGCTGTTGAGCCTCTCAGTGGAGAAAGATTCATTGTGTTATGAGTCAGCTTCTGCTGTATCAACAGAAGCACGAGTACACACACTGCCATGAACACTGAATTTGTCCGTCACCCAGCAGCGAGGGCTTGAAGCTGCAGATGAATGACTGTCATATCGATTCAGAAGCTTCTCTTCACCTCTGCCAGCAATTCATGCCTTAGTTAGTTTCTGCTATTGATCTCTGTTCTTACACAGAAGGAGCAGCAAAGATCGCCCTACCGGCCAGCTGACTGAAGATAAATTTCACAGTCATATCTCCCTGAGCTGTCTACAGCTTAATCCACTTATGTTCCTCTAATTACTGTAGTGTGTCAGAAAATGGAACATATCATAATTTAATTCCTATTCTCTCAGATGTGTCCAGCACATTGAAACGACTAATAATATAGGCTACACACCACAACCACCACCACCCCACTGCCCACCCCCTTACCATCACCAATGCCACTCCCTTCCCCAGCAGCTGCCTGTGGGCATCCTCGTGATGAGACTTCCAATGAGGTTCTCTGCCTGACAAGAGCCAAGGACGATCAGCCCATCAGTTTGGATAGACATGCAAAGGCAGGCATGATCCCCTCTGTGGGCAAACAACAGGGTATTGTTTTGAGGCAAGATCACCTCAGCAGGGAGTTAGGGGTGGAATGGAGCAAACACACCCCGTGTCACAAATCAATGGCTTGTGCTGCAGCTTATCCGACATCCACACAGTGACCACCAGAATGGGAGACAGACAGCAGGAAGTTGGGGGACAAACTCTATTTTACACTTTCACTCATTTAATCAGTCGCATCACTGTCTCACACGAATTCATTTCCCTTCTTTAAGGAGTAAGGCACGCTCGGGGACACCCTGCTGCATACTGAGATGAAAGCTGCAGATGACATATTGATTTCTGAGTAGTGACTTGCTGATTGATTTAGCATAATGGGATGACACTGCTTGCCATTGCATCAGACTACAGGGCAGGAGCAAAACTGCTTATTTTAGACACAGGGAATCTCCTGTTTAACTTTAGCCACACAGTCAACTCACTGGGGGTCATTTGACAAACAGGAACTGAATGGTGGAACATTAGAAACAATGTAGTACTTACAGGAGACATCTGTTCATTTTCTCTGCCTCTCTCTGCTGAAAAAACATCGAGAAGCATGATTGGCCGGGGACTGTTTTTTGCAATGATTAAATTATGTTTGTGAAGCAGGTGGGGCGGGTTCTGTACAGAGATGCACCGTCTGATGGATGCCAACCACACGCGGCCTTGGTTGATGAGCTGTTTCCACAGCAACATGGGGCCTTTATCGTCATCACATAGAGAGCTGGGTTATGCCAGTGCAGGAGTTCTTTAAATAGCCATCAGCAGTTCACAACAGCACATGATTAGGCCAACCTCTACAAACTCTAAAACAGCCAGTGTTTTCACCTCAACGGTAATAACAGTCCTTATTCAGAGAGCAATTTTCAAAAATACCAGAAGAAGAGAAGCAGTGAGGTAATCCAATGGAAAATAAATTAATATTTTCAGGTGCAAAGATACAACACTTGCACAATTTGTCTTGTAAAGAATATACTGTAATACAATCATATGGGCTTATATACTTTAAAAAATGTAACACAATCATATGGGCTGTAATGTAGTGGTTGTAGTGGATGGAAAAAATACACTAAAAGTGTATTTTTTCTATAGTTACAGGAAAACGTTTAGGAACACTTGGAGATGTTTTTTATATTTCTGTATAAATATGACCTAAAACATAATCTGGTTTTAAAACGAGATATTTACATATGAGCCAATGAAAATATTACACTAGCTTGTTTATTTATCGAGGAAAATGAGTAAAAAGAGCATTTGAACCTTTATGAAAGGAAGCACCTTTGGCTGATCCCTTGCCTTTTTTCAAGAGGTCACCGCAGCAGATGAATCCACACAGGTAATGTGACACAGACTATACACCAGATATTAGCCCTTCCTGACACAGTCCTCCCATTGTGGGAGGGGCTTGTGTCTCCACCTGGACTTAAACAGGGACCTTCTACTTGCAAAGCAAAGTGTAAACTGATACTATGATTAACAAAAAACAAAACAGCAGACTTCAGAGTACCTCTATAAAAGAGTTGTGTTCATCAGGCTTGAAAAGGTTACAAAGCCATCTCTAATGAGTTTAAAATCTCTTCTTCAACAGTATATGTACAAATCAAGGAAATTCAAGCGCGCTGTCGCCTTCCACACGAGGATTTGGCCAGCAAGATCACTCCGAGTGTGGCTTGTAACACTGTGGGATTTTACAAAAGAAGTCCCGGGGAACTACTTAGCAATGAAAGGCGTTTCTCAAATTGCCCTCCATAGTGTAGTAGTTTACACATTCACCTCACATATGAAAAGTCCCCAGTTTGCAACTGGGAGGATATAAATGGCCAGCCTTGGAGGTTACGAGCGAGTACAGTTCTAAAGCTGGTCCCAAGCCTGGATAAATGGGAGGGCTGGGTAAGGAAGAGCATCTGGTGTAAAATCTGTGCCAAATCACATATGTGGGTTCTTCCACAGAGAGGAAGAAGCCAAAAGTGCCTTTTTCACAAAATGGCTTATGATAGTCTGCAAGGAGAAAGTCATTGCTCTCAAGAAAGAAAAAACAGAAGCTGTTAGATTTTTTTTTGACCAATGAGACTGCACCCCTGTAGTGTAGTGGTTTACATGTTTGCTTTACAAGCAAAAGGTAGTTGGTTCAATTCAAGGTGGAGGCACTAGGCCCTCTTGCCATGGAGGGTTGTGTCAGGAAGGGCATCTGGTTTAAAACCTTTGCCAAATGACCAATGTGGATTAATCCACTGTGATGACCCCTTGGGGGAGAATACGAGGGAGCAGCCGAAGGTATATTTTTGACAGATGAGACCAAAACAGAACCTCTTAGTTTTAAATTAGAAGTGTAATGTTTGGAAAAAGAAAAATGTATTCCATCCCCATATCATTATCCCATGTGTGAAACATGGGGGTGGTAGTATCATGGTTTGGACTTGTTTTGCTGCATCTGATCCAGAGTGAATTTTAAATCATACCAGAATATTCTAAAGGAAAATGTCGTCTGTCTGAACTGAATATCAAAGGAATTTGAGTAATGCTTCACCTTTCTATAAAGTCTGAGTAAAACATCCGGATAACGAGGTAATGTTGTTGTACTTTTCACCTGGACAAATTTGGTTGGTTTCTCACAAAGAAGCACTTTTGCTAAGTGTTCCTTCTCATCGTACTTCCTCCGAAGAGCTGGTAATATAAAGGTTACCAGTTTATCATTGCTTCTTTGTCTGGCCATAAGGTGGAGAAATTGTTTCTTTTGTTCTAAATCTGGTCAACTAGTTGCTGATTGTGCATCATTCAAGTATACAGAGCTGGTGCCCGTTTCAAAGCAGCTGAGGAAGGAAGGAAGGGTTAATTAAAAAAGTGTCCCCTAATGAACAGTGCTTGCTCTTAAATAGGCTGTTGATTGTTTCAAGCCTTTCATCTTTAAAGGGCTTGTGTCTCTTGCAAGATGCAAATGTGATAAATGTATTAGCAGTTGTTTCTTTAATGAGTGAATTTTTCCTTTTGATTTTGGTGATTTATTGCAGAAATGTGAACTGCTATGTTTTCTAACATATCTCTTACTTTGAATCCTAAATTAGATAAAGAATGGAAAAGGCACCTCTGAGATCTTTGAATGTTTGCAGCTCTAGCGGTCAAACTAACATGACACACACCATTAACTGTGTTTATTTTACTCTTTATATAGCTATAATGGATTCTTGAAATAGCTTTTTCTGACCCATGAGTTGTGACACTTCCCTTTATATTGGATGTTTTTTTCTCCTTTTTGCCCAGGTTTTGAATACTGAATGACTCTTCTTTGTACCACTCAGTTTGAAATCTGATCTAAAACTTGCTAAAACCTGTACACACGAGCTGATACAATTTGCAGCAGCCTTTCGCGAGGCTCTCAACTTTACACACATTTAACGTTAAGAAAAAACATGATGCATGTCATGATGCAGTGTCAGGGGGTCATCAAATGAGTCTTAGTCAGATTTTTCTTATCTTTTTCAGATATGTTTAACACCTTAACATATTCAGCCCACTAAAAATCATTTAAGTTAAACAATACAACAAAGAGACATTGCAAATTTACAAAGAAACTTAACTGTCAAACAACATGATTTCAGTTAAAGACATTAGAAATTGGAAAAACTGTGTGGATAATTACAAAAAGGAAAATAAAACAGACTGTAAAAGAAAGAAACTGGATGGGCACTGGATGGAAAGGCAACTAATAATGATATAAGTATGTGCAATACTTAAAGCTTGTTCTTTACACTGCTCCTGTTAGGGATCACTACAGCAGATCATCTGCCTCCTTCTCACCCTATCCCTCGCATTGTCTTCTGTTACACCAACACTCTCCAAGTCCCTTCATTACATCCGTAAACCTTTTCTGTGGTCTTCCTCTTCTTCTTCTGCATGGCATCTCCATCTTCACCATCCTTTGTTCAATATATCCAATATCCCTCCTCTGCACATGTCCAAACCAGCTTCACCTTGCCACTCTGACTTTATCTCCAAACGGCTCAACCTGAGCTGTCCCTCTGATGTACTTATTTCTAATCTTGTCCATGCTGGTCACTCCCAGCAAAATTCTCAGCTCTGACTCCTGTCTTTTTGTCAGTGCCATCATCTTCAAACCATACACCATAGCAAGTCTCACTACTTTCTTTTAGACCTTCACTTAAAAATTGTCTCCATCCACTCCACCCTGCCTGCACTCTCTTCTTCACCTCTCTTTGCACTGTCTATTGCTTTTGATGGTTAATCCTAGGTGTTTAAATTCATCCACTACTAACTCTACTCCTTGCATCTTTCTCTCCTCCTCCTTTTTCTTCAGCCATCAGTGGCATATTCCCACCGATTTCCTGCTGGTGAACAGCCCCAATGCCGGTCGTTATTAACCCACACCTTGAACGGGTTAACAACCTTGAGTAAAGGAATCTTACTGATGTTCCACATATTTGATTTGGCAAAGATTTTACACCAGACGCTCTACCTGATATGTGACCCTCCCCATTTACCCAAGCTTGGAACTAGAACTAGGGGTACACCGGCCTGCTGCTGCATTGTGAGAGCTGAGCCTCATCTGCCAAATCTCACAGTGAAACCAAAACCCATTTTCTTAATGTAAATGTCTAAGCTAAAGAAGATCAATGGGTGGATGAATGGATGCATAAATAAGAAATGAAAGATAAATTTACATTTTCATTGTCAAAAATTAACAGTTTTATTGAAAGCAACCCTAAAAACACTGTAAAGGCTTGTCAAACAATCACAACTATAACTGAATACATAAATAAATATGGTTAGTTTGTTTATTAAAATGAAGCCCAATATGTTCATAAATTGAGAAATAAGTGTATTTTTATTCACTTGTATGTATCTCTATCACCCCCACTTTTTTAATCTTTCAGCCCTTTGGCTTTCTCTTTTATGCATAAGGTAATTTACATATCTTTGTATTATTTATATATCATGAGATGAGCATGATAATCTTTTATATTGTTAATATTTGTATTTGGGTATTTGAGAATAAGTATTTTGGGAAACTATCTTCTAATAAACATTATGCCTTAGAAAAAACTTGTCCACTGTAATAATGTTTGAAAAACATGACATTTTTTAGAATGATATGAATACATCTTGTGTACATCTTATATTACAGTATTTTCCTCACTGGGCAGATGTGGCTACACACATAGCTTAGTGACAGATGAGATTATCAGTGAGTTGTTGGTGGGGACTGACTCATGCGGAAAAGATCAGTCAGAGCTGTGTCAGCACAGAGATGTGGCAACATCAGCTGCATCTTCTAGCAACTGGAAATCTAGGAAGTGACAACAGTTAAATCCAGTATGAGATAAAGGCCTCTGTGATATGACAACAGTAATGATATTACAGCTCAGGAAATTTGCATTAATTGTGAACCACCGTGTGACCTATTACTTTACACGCAGATGCAGTGATGTTGGAAACTCTCTAGAGGGAGCTACAAGTAAGGAAGCTTAGGAGCATGGTGCTCAGTGTAGGAAAGGTTCGGGGTACAGGAAATGTTTTTATTACAGAACAATTTGGACATTTTTAGAATCAATCAAGTTTCATTCCACCTTAATTAAAAAAGGGCATGATTTATGTAAAAGCAATCTAGACTAAAAAAGACCATGATTTATATCCCCAACTAAGAGTGGAATCAAGGTATTGAATACTGGGGAAAAGTTAAATAAACTGTATCAGAAAACTTCAGAAAAAAAGGGTGTGGTTTGATAAGATGACTGGTCAAACTGGATAATATTTCAGCAACACCACATAAAGCCATTATTTAGATGCATCCACTCTAACAATGCTTATTGCTGACAGTCAGCTCCTACTCTTCCCTTTCTTGCAGTTAGATCACAGCCTGCCTCAGCTTAACCACCCTGACCACAGTTTCCGGATACAAATTCTAGAAGGGGGGGGGGATTGGGTGTGTGGACATGCGGGAGAGCAAACACAAAATGATAAATAATTAAATCCAGCTTTACAGCATGGAACATTCGGAAAGAGACTTGAGTTAAAAAGAACACAGATGGAGAGTGGCTGATAATTACAGCTCCTATTGATTATGTGCTTTGTCTCTGTGAAAGTTTCTCTTTGTAATTAGGCATTGGATTTCTCTGAAAGTGCCTCTAAATGACCATTTACAGGATTAAATATAGATGAGTTCTGCTTTGAACCTAGCAAGCCTCCCTCTCTGCTCCATTAACAACTATCTCTCTCTACATCAGCGATGAATACAGATGAAAACATACATTTAGCTGAAAGCAGTCCATTAGCATATTAACCATATGTAGAAACATTTACGCCAAGGAGAGGTTGCACACAAAAAAACCCCTCTTCACTTCCACTAAAGAAGCTAGTAGAAGGATGTGGTAATAAATGCAGCTGTGTCTTATTTGCAAAAGCAGGACAAAACAATA
>VUQH01090673.1:13908-30548 GCA_015106775.1 Etroplus canarensis
GACAAAACAATAACTGCATGCCATAATCTTACCAATAAGAAGTGATTTATTCACAGTGAGGGCAACTATAAGTTACATCCTACACAGAGGCTAAGCCAGTGGTGGAGGAGGCCCAGTTAGCAGGAAACTGATTTGCCCAGCAGTATGACAAGAGACAACTATGACAACTTTGCTTTAACATCTCCAGATTGTGCATGACATCTTCTCTTTGCTCATGAATCTGGGAAATCAAATTATTGCTTCACCTTGTCCTTGTCATCAGCCATTAGACAAAAATAATTAACTACACAGTGTTGTGTTGGGATCACTCAGCTGCAAGTCCAAGGCGTTCTCAGACCACATTTATCATGGAAAATAGACACCAGATAAAAATAACTCATACAAGTTCATTACAAAGACTACGTAACGGTGAATGAAGTGGAAGAGGGCCATAGATTCCTTTCCCCCCTACGTCTAGTCATGTGAAAAACTAAGTACACCTTTACTGCTTCCATAGGAGTTAAGAGGGTAAATAGCTGTCAGGTGCTGCTAATCAAACGCAGCTGATCATCAGTCAGTGTGGCCACCTGCTGTAAAAGCTAAAGTTATGGCAGTTTGCTGGTATGGAGCACTCAGGCGTGCGTGTTAACACAATGCCACAATCTTACCAGGAGAGTATGTCCCATTTTATTCACTTCAAGGTCAGACTGTGCAATGCTCAGAGAACTTGCCAAAAAAAAAAAAAAATCTGAAGAGCTGTGTCGCAGACTCTGCAGACCTCAGTTAACATGTTAAATGTGAAAGTGCATTGCAGTACATTTAGTAAAAAGATGGCATACTGTAGGTTTGCAAAGTTGCTGAAACCACAAGACTTCTGTAACAAAATCCTTTGGACAGAGGAGACCAAAGTGGAGATATTTGGTCATAATACACAGTGCCATACTTGGCCAAAACCAAACACAGCATATCAGCACAAACACCTCACACCAGCTGTCAAGCACAGTGCTGGAGGGGTGATAATTTGGGCTTGTTTTGCAGCCACAGGACCTGGGCACCTTCCAGTCATTGAGTTGATTGAACTCCTCTGTATCCTAAGTATTCTAGAGTCAAATGTGAGGCCATCTAATTGGGTCATACAACAGGACAATGATCCTAAGAACACCAACAAAACTACAACTGAATTGCTGAAAAAGAAAAGAATCAAGGTGATGCAATGGCCCGGTCAAAGTCCAGAGCTCAACCTGATTGAAATGCTGTGGTGGGACCTTAACCCATAAGAACCCAGACCCATTTTTCTTTACAGGAGCATACAACAGACCAAGAGGTACACACAGCTGTGAAAAAAAGTGTTTGTTACATGCATGTCATCATGGGTTCTTATGGGTTAAGAGAGCTGTGCATAAATGAATACCCACGTAACACAATGGACTGAAGCAAAATTTTAAAGATGAGTGGACCAAACCTGCACAAGATATGAAAGACAGATA
The DNA here is from genome assembly GCA_015106775.1 of Etroplus canarensis. Classification (NCBI taxonomy): domain Eukaryota; kingdom Metazoa; phylum Chordata; class Actinopteri; order Cichliformes; family Cichlidae; genus Etroplus; species Etroplus canarensis. The sequence continues at coordinate 15,375 of VUQH01090673.1, forward strand.
AAACATACAGAAACTGATTACTTCAAGTTTTTGGGTTATGGGTTAGTTATGGGTTTCCCCACCTATTTAAGAACTCATTCTTCATTTTTCAAGCAAATACACATATGGAAGCGTTTTGTGGCTGTATTGCACACAGTTACAACACTAACAGTCATAAAAACAGATGAACACAATGGATAAAAGTCTCACTAGACTGCCTTTGTGATCTTCCTCTAAAGTACTCACTGGTTTCCACTGATAAAGAATCTCCCAAATATGAGATAAAGAAAGTGATAAATGAACCATTTCTTATCTTCATAGGATCTTTAGCAGAGACAGATTCGCCATGGTGCCTGTGGAAAATCAAGCTACATTTTGAGAGCTCTAAGAGCTAAATGTCATGAAGCAAAAGTTGGGGGACTCGCGACGGACAGACTTGGACCAGTGCATTCTGTGGTTCCAAAATCGGGTCCTGCAATTTGTGGTGCCACCAACCGTCTTGGTGGATATGCATTGAAGTTGGTCTTGATTGAATACTAGCACTGTTTTGGTTGAAAAGAGTTGTCTCTAGGGACACACACACAAAAGGTCAAAACATTACCAGCCATGCTGTTGCAGTTGGTATTAAAGGCAGTGTGTGTAACCATATCAATGAGCCAGTGTTTGTATTTACACTTGAAACATTATCACACATTATCACTGAGTCTGACAAATCCTGAGCATGAGCAGTAACAAGTTATTTTAGGACTGGCAATGTGATACTGGAATTTGTGTCTGGAAGGTTAATGCTATTGTAATTTTTTGGCGGATGTCGTCCACAGTTTTGGTTGAGAAACTCATGTGATTGGCGCTGGAGCTGAGGCTGTGCTGTTCCTCAGCAGTGGGCAGACAGGAATGTTAAGAGGGTGGAAATGCACTGTATAATCCCAAACATCCTCATCAAAGACTGCAGGGCTGCTTACTGGACTATTGTTCAGGCTGTAGGAAGGGAGTTATTGTGAAAGAACACTGAACAATCTTGCTCCTAAACATTTGGATCAACGGTTCTGATTCTTCTTGATCTATAACCATAGAATGTATATAAAAGATATATGTGGCTTCCAGATCTAAATGGTGAAGGCAATGTGTGAGTGTGTTAAATCTCTATTCGTTCTTATGGCCAGCAGAGGGCAACTTGCAAAATGACTTATGTATGAGGTCTATTGAAAATGACTCCTTTAACTCACTTTACCCTATTAAGTTAATATTCTGAGTGATGGTCCCCATTAGAGGGAGATAAACTAACAGCTCACTGACTTATGCTTATGACTGATGCGTCACCACCATACGAACACGCAGTGTTCCCCACTTTCATAGTCAAATCATTTCATAATGCCTTCATATGACCAGTCATGTAACCTCTATTTCTTTTTCACATTATGCTCATAGTTGCCATTTTCTGTTCAGGTTGGAAGCTTTCACATAGCCAATCAATGTCATTTTCAGTCTACACAAAAGATTTTGTGATGGTTGCATGAGGAAGATAAAAGAATTTAAAAAAAATGTTATTCTTACGTGTTGCAATAAAACAATAAGCAATAGAACACAATCTTAAGATTATTTCAACACTATTTTATTTACCTATGCACTTTATAATGCAAGGTAAAAACCCTACAATATCCCTGATCCGCTGGGAACAAGCACACAGTGACAAAAGGAAGAAAAAGCACCTCTGGCAGACATATGCTAAGGGAGGTTTTCCATGACATGACTGTTTGGAGTAAGAGGAAAGTAAAGATAGAAATGAAGACGAAAAAAGATGGAGTACACAGCATGCAAGAGTGGTATACGAGTGCAAGGAGCATGAAAGAGATAGAATAGAGATAGAATGCTTATTGTATTATGGAAGGCTACCCAGCAGCCTGAGCCTACAGTAGCATAACTAAGGGATATCAAGGAAAATACTGAGCCAAATCTTAAAAGTAGAACAGGTGTCTGCCTTCCAAGCTCAAACTAGGAGCTGGTTCCACAGGAAAGAAGACATAGCTGAACATTCTACCTCCCTTACAACTTTTACTCTAGTAAACAAAAGTAAGGCTGCACTCTCAGAATGAAGTGGCCTATTGGGATGATATGGTACTCTGAGATCTTTAAAATGTGATAAGGCCTGATCATTCAGGACTTTGTGTGTGAAGAGAAGGATTTTAAATTCAGTTCTTGATGTTACAGGGAGCCAGTGAATGATACCAAGGAGTATGGGAGAAATATGATCTCATTCTAGTCTCTGTTAGTACTCTGCTGCAGCATTTAGATCAGCTGGAAGCTTTTTCAGTTAATACTTTTTGGAACAGCCAGATAATAATGAATTACAGTACAACAGTCCAGCCTAGAAGAAATAATAACTACAGCAGTTTTTCAGCATCACTCTGAGATAGGATGGACGCTCCAAACTTCGACAATGTGGAGGTGAAAGAGAAGGCAGTTTCTGGTCTGGTACCAGTTGATTAATGTCAGGCTTTGTGTAAATATGTTTGTATAATGCAATGGGTCATTTACTGGACCAGTTCACTGACTTTATGACTCATCTCCACCTCTGCTACTGTTATAAAAGGCCTTTTAGGTAAATGCTAATCACTAACTGTGCTATAGAGCTGTTTTGTGTTGTCTCATTATTTTCGCTTGGAATGACAGTAACCAATGTGCAGCAAATTTGCATGGTGTCATCTTGTTCTATTGATACACAGCAAATATTGATTTAAGGGTGTTTGTGTACTTAAGGCTAGAACATCTATCTCTGGGCTGCTAACCTGTACAGGTGTCATCGTGTTTACATGGCTGCTTCTTTTCAATTTTATGCCACTTTTCTAGTGTGCATATATGTGTTTTCTGTTTTTAGCCCTGGCTGGAGCTGGATGAAGCAATCAGATTTGTGCTTATTGAATGATGCAAACTGAATGATGCATTATTGAGATTAAGGAGATGTGTGTCTCAGCTTTGTGCATGTAGTTCATCTCAGAGGATGTATACAATATAGTGCAAAAATCTTGAGCTGCTCCTCATTTCTTTATGTTTTGCTTTCAAACTGTCAGACTTTATTGTAATTTTTAAAAGTGTCATTGAACAATAGTTCTCCTGGCTTTCCAGGTCTTTCAAAGTTTTTCTTTGGACATTGGCTCCTTTTCCACTCATTTCAAGAGAGAGCTGTAACAGTAAGCTTCTACAGCTATCTATAGAACATGGTGGAGGCTCTGTCATGGTTTGGGGCTGCATTTCAGCCAGTGGTGTTGGGGATCTTGCCAAAAGTGATGGAATTACAAAAGCAGAAAAGTACTATAAGATTTTGATCCACAATGCAGTATCATCTGGAAAGCATCTGATTGGCAAAGGCTTCATTTTTCAGGATGACAATAACCTGAAACACACTGCTAATACAGTAAAAGCCTACCTGGATAGAATAGCACAGAATGGAACACTATCAGTCATGAACTGGCCTCCCTAGTGCCTGGACCTCAACATTATTGAGGCAGTGTGGGATCATCTGACAGAGAATAAGGAACAAAAGGCAGCCAACATCCAAAGAAGAGTTTTGGAATGTCCATCCAGAAGCCTGGACAACTATTGCTGAAAACTAATTAAAGAAATGACAAGAAAGCTTGCCTAAAAGAGTTCAGACTGTGTTGAAGAATAAAGATGTTCACCAAATATATATGTACCAAATATTTGTCATGATATGCCAGGGAGTGGAGAGGGAGGACCCAAATGCAGGACTCCAGAACAAAACAGGAAACAAACAGCAAGCTTTAATATCTGAAAAAGTCCATCAAAACAAAGAAAGTCCATAAGTTTCAATCAGGCATGGAAGCACAGGGACCAGGAAAACACACACCCACACGCTGATTTCATGAAACATAAGACTAGCAACACAACAGTGAACCAAAAAGGGTCGCAGGGGTATAAATACACACAGGCTGATGGAAAACAAGCAACAGGATGTAGAGGAGCACAGGTGGCAACAATCAAGGGCAGGATACAAAACCAAACACAATGCATGAGACACAAACAGCTACCAAAGTAAAACAGGAAGCCAAAGGCAATACTGGCAGAAAACACGAGATTGAACTTGATAGCAGAACAAGAACACAAGGGGATAACACAGAGAAAACACAGGCAGAGGCTAGAAATGCATAAAGAAAATAATATGAGGACTCAAAGATAACATGTACAGAAAATATAAGGGAAGCTGGAATAACTGCACTAAAACCAAAACTACAAGAAACAAGAACCTAGGTACATGATGAGAAAAAAGGAAAACTAAACATCTTGGAAACTAAGAAAACAACCAGAAAACCCACAGACCATGACAATACTGACTTTCATGCTTGTCAGAATTGTGCAAACTGTTTTACCTTATGTACTGTATTTCCGTCTGTGTCTCAATAAACTGTTGAATCTATTTCCCATTTTCCTTTCAAGTATAAAGAAATGAGGGGTGGCTCAAGACTTTTGCACAGCATTGTATCCAAAGCACAGCAACAACCTGTGAAATTAACTGATGGCATCCAAACAAGTGCAAAAGTGTTCATCATCTTGTGATAGCCCAGCTTATGGTAGATACAGCTTAGAGGCTAAAATGCACTGATTTAGACAATAAGCTACACATTCATACATCAATGGCTTATAGAGCAGAAATGCTTTCAGGGAGACTTCACACCCAATTCCATACAGGCAGTGGCAGAATCAGAGAAACCAGGGTGAGGCGTAAAAAATTAGAGAGCTGGAGGGAATTAAAACTAATCACATGGCTACAGAAAAGGGAATAATTGAGAACACAACAAGAATAAGGAGGTTATTACACAAAAGGAGTGAGCAAGGGTACCCATTCCAGCTGTGAGCTAGTTTTAGCCCATTCAGCTCACAGTGCTTTCTGCTCCACCTACCATGTTGACAAAGCCCTGAAATAACACAATCATTTATGACGAAAAGTTTCTCATAAAGGCCACGTATGACTGGCGTCACTCTGAGTGCTCTGAAATTGCCACTTGACAGTGACACAATGTTCTAGTTGAAGCCCCCCAGCCCCTGTCGCCCAAGACCCTCCCACCGCCATCGTTGGACACGTAGAAACATCAGGAGCTATTTATAACATCTTCATCCCCTCATATGAAGGAATATCTCTGTTTTTCTCCTCTCCTCTCTCGCTTCCTCCCTCAGTGTTGCCATGGAGCTCTGAATCAATGACATCACAAGTGTGTGTATGCTTGCGCGTGTGTTTGTGTGTGGACATGAAAGCTGGGATCTGCTTACTGAATGAACACGGCTAGTGAATATCAGGTGACGAACAGAAGCACAGACAGCAGGCATCCAGCTGGAGGATGCAAACACAAGCAGCATCCTGCACACACCCATGAAACACACACCTACACACACACACATACACTCACACACTCACACACACACACACACACACACAAAGCTCATATGGCCCTTCACCCACCCACTCACCAGCCCACACACACCAATCTGTCACACACCCTGTGTCACACAGACAAACAAATGCATAAGAAAACTAATTGGGTTAATGATGATGACTGTTCATGCTTTTGAAAATGGCTGCTCTTTTATGTCAGCCATATGCAACTTCAAACAGAAATCAGACGGGGAATTAGACAGAACACATACAGAGTGTTTTTGTTTGTTTTTTTAATGTCTCGTGTTCAGCTGTGGTTATTTTCACAACACTTGCTAGACAAAAAGGAAGTTACAAATATTGCTTAAATTTATGTTACAGGGTCTGTTCACCTAAAATGACAAGAAATGGATGGCGCTTTCAGTTTCTCCCTTTTTTCCCCCAAATGTTTGCTACAGCAAATCCGCATAGGTGATTTGGCACAGATTTTACGCTGGAGACCCCTCCTGATGCAACCTTCCCATTTTTTGGGACTTGGGACCAGCAGTAGGAGAACACTGGCTTGTGACTCCTCAATGCTGGGCTTGTGTCTCCTCCTGGTTGTCATCAATGACCCAGGCAGGTGGAGGGCACAAATGGAGGACACAGGATTCAGCTGAGAGATGTGAAAGGTGGAGTAAATTCTCCAGGACTTGGGAAGCTTTAGGTGGGCTGAAACATCTTCTATAATCTGATAATCTTCTATAACATATGGGTCAATGAAATGGGGGAGAGTTGACAGGAATATTTTTCAAAAAAAGCCAAACTTTCTGACCTGGTTGGTACTGGGGGACAGGGGTCCTCCTATAGTCTGCCTGGCGTTGATTTTTCTCTACTAATCTGAGGAGTGCTGCTTTGGCCTACCTCCATAACTTACAGAGATGGAGATGGTGTTGAACAGATGGGACTACCACTTCCTCTTCCAAAGAGGGAAAAAAGCAAAGATGATCACCTGACAAATACACAAATGGGATCAAACCCCTGGGTGACAGGTAAACTGGGCAATATGGCCACAGTGGGAGCAGACAACGGTAGGTATATACACACCTAAAATTAGAAGAAAGCAAATCAAACTTTAAAGATGTTTTTCCATACACTAATTAATAATTTATTGCAAAAATGTGAGTAAAATGCCAGAGAAGGAAAAGCATAAATGTCAGATTTCTCAGACAACTGACAGAAAATCAGTGAATGGGTTATTAAGCAAAAAAAAAAAAATTCAACATTATTTTTCAAGTGCTAATTATTTTTGTATTACTTCCCTAAGCCTTGGGTTAGCAGTAAACCAAGTTATTAACATGAACTTGTGTTTTAAGAAACAATTTCCCATCTGCCTTTTAGACAGTTCAATAATAAGGTGCCACAGGAAAGTGAGGCTGCACAGGTTCACCAAACTTGGACAATAAATGAATGGAAAAATGTTGCCTGGTCTGATACAGCTCCATTTCTGCTAAAACATTCTGATGGCTGGGTCAGGATTTGACCAAAATAGAGTCTATATATTTGTATTAGCTATGTTTACCTATATTACAGCAGCTTCCATCCATCCATCCATTTTCTTCTGCGTGTCCAATCTAGAGTTGCAGGGGGCGCTGAAGTCTTTTCCAGCTGTCATGAGGCAAAAGTCAGGATACACCCTGGACAGGTTGCCAGTCCATTGCAGAGAGACAGACAACCACTCACATTCACGTCGAAGGTCAATTTAGAATTGACAATTAACCTAACCACTTTGCATGCCTTTGGACTGTGGGAGGAAGCCAGAGCACTCAGAGAGAACCCATGTAAGCCTGGGGAGAACATGCAAACTCCACATGGAGGGGCCTAGGCTGTCAGGCTGCTGGATTTGAACCCAAACCTTCTTGCTGTGAGGTGACAGTGCTAACCACTGCCCCACTGTGCAGCGCCAACTGGTAAAAATACGTAAACATTTGTATGTTGTCTTAAAATGACCATTGTGACTCAAATTAGATGTAGCCTGGCAGACAGTGAGCAAGTTCAGCTACTAATATTGGCAACCAACTGTCAGCTAAAACAGCCATATACTGAAATATGCATACCTTTAGGCCTTATTAAAATATAAATGGGTGAATTAGTAAAAGAAAATCCACTCATTCAGTTATTATGAGTTGACAGCAGTTTGAAGCATGCTGCACAGGTTTATTTTTGCTCTAAAGTTGGGGGCTATTATTATGGCGGTTCAAGTAAACTGACCCTATTTTAAAGCCAGCCTCAAGTGGCCATTTGAGAAACTGCAGTTTTTGGCACTTACACACTGGCTTAATTTTCAGCCACAGAAATTGCCAGTTGGCTTTATAAAAAGATTATTTAGCTCAGAGAGTGGAAGAATTTTCAGCCTCCCCACATGTGAAGATTAACGATGGCATAATGACAATCTGAAAACAAGTGTATGCAATTACGTATTAAAATGAGTACACTGTAATTTTTGTGGGGAGAATACAAAGGAGCAGCTGAAGGTACATTTTCAGTTGTTTGTGTGCGTGTGTTTTAAAACAAGTAGCTTGAGATACTTTTGATAATCCCGGTTTGATGTCACATAGACAACAAAAAACATATAAATATCAAAGTGTGCATAGGAAAATATGTTTTTTTAACACTCTCACATAAAAAACAGCCTACTGTAAACAGGTGTGCCTATCTGCTGCTAGTGAGAGGCCACTTAAGAGAGCATGGCTTAAGCAGCAGAAAATAGAAATCTCTGGAAAGATAGAAGAGCTATGCGATTAAAAACGTCATCCATAAATAATAAGCATAAAATATACAAGACAACTATTGTGCTGTGGAAAACCCAGTGTGTGAAAGAATGTGTGCTGACTGAGGCTGAGAGTGTGTCTAGTTTGGTGTTACAATGTGTCCGGTCCGTGACGTGGCTGCAGAGCAGATAAGCCTGTCTTATCTCTGTTGCCAACTCCTGCCCCACAGACGAAGTGGGGAGGAGAGCAGAGAGCAGTGGAACAACGCTGAAATAATGCCTCTATTGTTCAATCTATTTACACCCCCTCCTCTCCCTCACACACACTTCAAACATTCCCCACCCTCTGTTTATCGCTGTGAGAAAACCTCAAGTGTCACCCGTGCTGCTTTCTTTCTGCTACATCATGGCTGCCCCCTTGTTCACTCTGTCTTCTCCTCCCTCTCATCTTTTAAATGTGCTATAAATACAGCATATGCACCCGCACCCACATACACACAATATGACTCCTCCAACTGGCAGTACCCATGGGAGCCACCCTACCACAAGCACAAAGCCTAGCCTCATACTCTTTTGTCTCGTTTATCTCTCTCAGACTTGTTCCACCTTTCTGCCAACTTGTAATAGAAGTTTAAACATCAGGATGCCACACTGCTGCGTAAGAGCAAGCCAGCACACATGCAAATCAGCAGTGTTTATCAGTCTGCAAACAAACCACACATGCAAAATATTTGTGGTGCCTAGATCTTTTAAAATACATATTTAAAAAGGGCATCCCTGCCTTTAAAAGAAGAAACTGGAGGTCTGAAGCACTGCTGTTTTTCTTCTTCTGACCCCCGAAACTTCTTGCGAAGCTAGAATGAATAGCTTTCACAACTTGTACATGCTGGATTCATTACTGTAGCCCTGGCTCACTTCATTGCTCAATTCAATGGGTTTAAGTTATAAAGCTGCAGCTTTTTGTGTCGATTAGAATATGACTGCTAATGGTAACAGAGTCTAGGTAAATAGTTCTTAATCAGTTATCACTGTTCATGTGCGTGTGAATCTACAGAAAGCATGTGATATGGCGTCAAGACAGGAGCTGTGGTATTGTACAAGGAAGTGGCAGAGAAGTATGTGAGAGTGGCACAGATGACACAGATGAGGACAGTGAGACAGTGATGAGATGTGCGGTAGGAGGGACAGATGGGTTCAAGGTAGGGGTGGGATTACTCAGGGATCAGCTTGGAGCCCCTTCTTGTTTGCAATGGCGATGGACAGGTTGACAAATGAGGTCGGGCAGGAGTCTCTGTGAAATATGATGTTCACAGAGGACACCAAGACCTGTAGTGAGAATAGGCAGCAGTTGGAAGAGAGCCTAGAGAGGTGGAGGTATGCACTGGAGAGAAGAGGAGTGAAAGCAAGTAGAAGTGATAAAGAATACGTGTGACTGAGAGAGAGGCAAGTGGAATGGTGAGGATGGAGGAAGAAGAGGTAGTGAGTTTAATTATCTGGGGTCAACCATCCAAAGCAACAGACAGCGCACAAGAGCAGTGAAGAAGAGAGTGCAAGCAGGGTGTACTGAGTGGAGACAAGTTTCAGGGGTGCTTTGTGACAGGATAGCAGCAAGAGTGAAAGGGAAGGGTTACATGACGGTAGTGAGGCCTACTATGATGTATGGATTGCAGATGGTGGCACTGACAGAAAGACAGGAAGCAGTTACAGATCACTGAGACACCATTACACAATCACAGAGGGCCATTTGCAAGATGAACTGAAACAAAGAAAGTGTAGGGCTTACCTATGATGACTGCATGTTAGACTGGCAGGTTACCTGAGAAATTTTGCTAAAGAGACACTGTTTGGCTGAAATTTGGACTTAGGAGTTGAAGGTGAAGGTGAAGCAAATGTGATTAAAATTGTTCATTTCCATCAGTGGTTCTAGCGAACCATGACAGCCAGCATGCACAATAGCAAGACAAATTGGAATTTGTCTTTAATGCTATTAAGAACACCTTTACTGATCCTGCTATGACAAGACAAAGCATCTGCTGTAAAGGAAGCTCCTAAACAACCTTTTGAAAAATGCCTCTTCGCTTCACAAAAATAGCGCTACGGTGGACAACACTCATTTTTCTCACCCATATCACCCAGAGGGCTCTAGTGTCCACTGTATTGTAGTGGTTTACACACTCGCCTTACAAGCAAGGTCCCTGGTTCGGGCAACCGACGTAAAACCTCTGCCAAATTACCAATGCCGATCAATCTGCTGTGGCAACCCCTTGGGTTTTATCAATCGGAGGGCTCTGTACTTTACTGTTAGCCAGATGAAGTAGTACAAATTGGCCAAGCTTCAGAAAATAGCTCAGGGCGCTGTCCCGTGACAAACCTAAAATTTAGAAATAATCTAAAGTAAAATTAAATTAATGCTAATATACATTTCAGTATTATTTAACTATACTTGGTGCTTCAGTGATAATTTGTCGCTAAAATGGAAGATATTTCTCCAAGTAGTGAACTAAGAGAATATTATGACCCCACTGTATAGTCCTTCTCAAAGATTTGCTTCACATTGTTAGGGTAGTTTCTAAACACTGGAGGCTTACCTGCCCAGAACTGTTTAGCGCTACCAACTAGCGACTAGCCAGTGAACGACAGCTCATCACCCAGTTAGTGGCTATGCCAGAACTTTTTCCTGCTGGTGCGATGAGGCTGCGTGACTTTTCAGAGAAAGTGTTCCTTAAATTTAAGATTCACTATAAATTTGTCCAGCCACAAGAGATTAGTTTCCACTACAACACCCCCAACACAGACATGCACACATGTACCCACTCTGCAGAAAATAAAAAATCATCTGTCTAAACAAGATTAGCTGTTCAACTCACGGGATAATAGGTGTAAGATTAATAATCCTGCATACATAAACAGAATCCTGAATGTAAAATTTCACACAGTTATATAGTCAGGAAGAGTTAGCAGAAGACACAGGTTCGTGCGCATTTCAGTTTCTGATTCTGGGATCAAAACCTCATCCACCTGTTAAATCCTCTCGACTAATCAACGTTGTGTTCAAAAAACGATATTAATAAACCACAGAAAATTCTTGGAAGTGCTAAAGGGGTGCTATAACCTTCCTAGAAGGGGCTACAGCAGTCCCAAGCACCTCCCTGCTGCCGCCTATGGAGCCAGCTCTGTTGCGTAAGTGTTCTGCCCTGAGACAGATATTTCCACTTACTGAAAGATTAAGGGCCACCGCAGTCCCTTATAAAAGCCCCAGCACACATGCCGTTCATCTCCCTCTTCCCCTCAGCCATGCTGAAGACGGATCAATAAGATCTGCTGGCCTCTATTGTCGTAGGATGTCTACAAGTAGCAAAAACAGGAAGATGGACCTTCCATTTATGTCTTGCTGCTGGCAAATTTGGATTTCCATGAGGCCTATTTCTGTCTGCTAGAGTCACCAGGCTGAGGCAGGCTGTGGCCCCATCTGCTTCATGCTACTCCAAAAGAGTGCAATGACGGCAGTAATTCATGGAGCCCACTGCGAGTGAACGAGAGAGTGGCAGCTTGTACAGAGTCCAAGGTGAATGACTTAATGGTTCAAGGCTGGGGTCCAGCTTTGGAGTACACCAATCCCGAACATCCCGGCAAACATGGCTGAAACCCGAATGTCATCTCCCAGGTCAAAAATTTCCAAGATCAAAATGTTGTACAATGGCAAAAACTGAACTACAGACAGATGGAAGTTGATGTTTCTTCCAAGTAGAATCTCAGGTCAGACCGTTTTTACAAAGTAAAAAATGTAGATCGGATTATTGCAACAAAGGAATTGAATGCACTTCACTTTTTAAAAAGTGAAAACTAATCTGAGTGCATGGTTGAAAACAGAAATCCACCTGTCTTCACCTACACAGACTACTCTTACCTTACCCTGGTTTAAAAAAACCCACTTTGAAGCAATTCATGATTATTTACATCTAAATTTTGTCTCACTCGTTGCATGCGGAACTTGATGCATTAAAAATCATCGCCTCTCTGTCCCTGATTTCAGCACTATAACCCCAAGGATGCTGCAGTTTCATGTGAAACCATGTAGCTCAGTAAGGCAAGAAATGAACTTTAGAGTGGGGAGTCGAGAGTTGAGCCATCCATGGGAAGAGGCTTTCTTTCCCCCTCCTGCTTATTCTATCATTAAGGTTTTATTTATTTGGCTTTATTCTAATCAATAAGGTACAAAACAATTTTTAACTTTCTTTTGCTCAAAAGTCTAACAAGGTTGAAGCAACGTTCATTAACTACTTCCATCTGATGAGGAGGAAAGATCCTCAATGTTGGTTCAACTTTCATTTTGGAACTATCTTTCAACCATGACTATATGTCAACAAAAACAATGCCAGATGACGGCTATTCAACATTGAAATGTTTGCTGGGATCCTTTGATGATGGCCTAAGTCAAAGTCACTAGAGTGTGGCCCATATATGAGCAAGATTTAGTAACTGTTGGAGATAACTCCAACTGTGTGTACAGCTTTCTACTTACAGGCCCTTCTAGTTTATGGGCTCATTCTCTAGTTTCAGGTCACATGGAATAGAACATTAAGTCAATTTTGTAAATTATAGTCATCTTAAGAGTCAGAAGACTGGATTACTTAGGATGTACTGATAGGCTAAAGACTTGTCAAGCGCAAGTCCTTAGCCAGATCCACCTCTTGCTCATCACATCCAATTTCAAAACACTAAGACGGAGATGGAAAACAGGCTCAAGTCGAAGATTCCTAATGGATCCATCTTTTATGTCCGTCATCTATGGATCTGTTACAAGATTTACTCATAAAACTGAATTCAGTATCAGTTGTTTGTGGATATCAAAAAAGCAGGACTTACTATTCTCCATGTGAACAGATACGCAACTCAAAATCAACATCTAACATTAATACTTTAATACTGTTTTACGGCTTAGGCTCAATGTAAAAGATGGAGGCAGCCACCATGATATTATGCATTTGTTTGAGGACATCACTTTTAAAGTCTCGAGTTGAGTGTGATGGGGTGGAGCTGACTGGGAAACTAAAGTCACTTACAGCTCACACAGTTGTGACTTGTTAATCATAAGGTAGCCTCATGATTCAGACCACAAAACCTATAATCAATCTCTTTGCATTAAGAGGAGCCATTAAGGGGAAATTTGCAAATTTAAGGAACTTTTTAGACCTACAGTCTGTGGTTCACAGCCTGTCATACTGACCAACATATGGCCACTGGAAATCAAAACTAACAAAATTACATGTACAGTATGCAGTAGAAAAGCCCCTTTTCTCAACTGAAGCAGTGAAACTGAAGTCATCACTCACGGCATTCACAGGTCATGTAGCAGCCCATTTCCAATGCAAATAGTCTCAGAGAGTGACACGCGTGAGATGTACATAAAAGTGTAGCGACAGCCCTATGGCTGATTTACATTCCAGTCAACACCAAAGCAAATAGGAAAATAATATCAAAGTAAGATATCAGCACATGCACACCACCGTTTAGTGTGGTCACATATCCAGACCATCAATTTTCATCCAAACAAGTCTTTGTATTGAGTTCTACTGTAGCAGTGCAGCCTTTAAGGCCACAGTGGAATACCAATGTGATGGATGGAGGTTGTGTGCAACTGACAATACTTTCTACAATTGCTTCTGTGGGACTCCCTGTTCTGAGATAATAAGGCATCTCAGTTCATAAGGGGTGCATGGTGTATGTATAAACACCTTGTCTGTGTGACCATTCATGACTTGGCACATGAAATACAGCCGCATTAAAGAATGAGCACCTTAGCTAATACTGATTAAAGCATCTTGTAATGAATGACATTTTGCTTTTTGAATAAAACCACATTTGATGGTATTTATAAGGTAAGCTTACTGGGTCTATAACAGATACTAAAGATAAACTTAGGCTTTTATCCCTGAGGAGGGCATAACATCGAAAGCTAAGAGATTGAAAAGGGGAACAGGAATAAATGCATTTATTCTGCTTTGGGATTTAGTAACCCATTAAAGTAGCACCGCAAATATTTACCTTTCATCATCATGAAGATGCTTAGAGACAGATGCATTTTTCACACAATGATATAGCAACCGTATGGTTTGTAAATGGTTTTTATTAGCAAAATAAGGGAGATGAGTCTACAAAGATCTCCTTCCATGGAGAACATACACATACATTGACAGTTGTGGCAGTTTCTTTATATGAACAGATCAGAGATCTCATTTATCATCACTCTCTTGGCGAAGTGCTGCTGATCTAGGATAACAGACCAGGCTCCCTTGACCATCACAGTTTCCATCACCTACAGGAAATGCTTCAGGGATGCTCGAGCAGTGTCTCTCCTCACAAATCATAGCTAGGTGAGATCCAAGAATATTTCAGACTCCACCTTCACTTTTATAACAATCTATTCTGTGGTTCATTTTTTTCCTCAACAGCAAAAACTCCAAAAGCCTTTCCTCCAAATACATTAAAATATACAGTAAAATGTGCCTACTCTGGTCTTTGTCCTTAAACACTTAAGCATATTATAAGCTCAGTGCCTCAACTAACCATCTTCTGAATGGTTGGGAAGAATGGATACTTTATACACTGTTTAAAAACCAGAACCCCGCATCTGTGGGGTAAATGTAACAATATACATCTCAGTATTGTACTGTGTGATTGGCTGACGAGGCCTTCCATTGTCAGGGCGGGTGGGGGTAGGGGACTGTGGAGGCTACATGTTGGTCACAATGGAGACCCATGTACCTTTAAACGAGAGGGAAATCCTCCTCCTGATAGCTCAGTGGTGTGCACACAGAAGATAGCAGAGACACTAACATATGAAAACAGTTTACCTCTTTATGTCTAGAACAATTCAGCAGGCAAAAGAACAAGCATCTGTACTACGACCGCAGTAAAGGCATGCGAAGGCACAAGTACCAACAAACTGGACTCAAAGTCTGAACCCCTTTTCTTCCCTTTGGGTTGTAGGGAAGGAAGAAAAGGAGCGTTTCCATCAACAGTGGAGTTTCCTTTTCCAGAGACAGTGGCAGAAGGAAGA
>VUQH01090673.1:30568-47427 GCA_015106775.1 Etroplus canarensis
ACAGGAAAAATACAAAAAAAAAAAAAAGAAGGAACAAAAAAAAAAAAAAAAAAAAAAAAAAAAAAAAAGTGATCTCCTCTTCCTCGAAAATGAAAAACAAAAAGATGAACAGATAAAAAAATGAACAAAAGAAAGAACATTTGCGGTGACGCTTTTACAATGATACAGACATCCTACACAAATGTAACTCTAGTTCAAAATGTTCCAAGACAAAACATAAATAAAGCTGTTAAAAGTGGCATATAGTACAGCACTGGTCCATGACCGATCCTTCTCATCTTCCCCACCAAAGATGCACAATAAGCTGGCTCCACTGCCTGAGGACACGAGAGGAGAAATAAAGAAACATGAAAGAGGAGTAGGTGGAGGAGGGGTGGCAGTTTTAAAGAGAGATTTTGCAAAGCTTGACCTTGCTGCTATCGTTCTGCATACATCTAAATGAAGCAGAAAATGAATTTAAGCCTTTGATAAAACAAAGTCACGAATTTTAGCAAATCGGTGATTAAATTACGATGGATTATTTCGCTTCTTTATGCTCTCCCATAAATGTGAATGGAAATAAAGACACACAAAAGTCAAATTCTTAAATATGATGGAAAGAGAAGAGCTAAGCAGATATTTAAATAAGACACCACCTCCAACCCTATCCTATGGTGAACACAGTCATACATGCCGTCATCTGTGACACACACATTTACAACATGTGAGGGCTTACTTACCAAGAAAAAAAAGGTTGTCGTCTTCATGTCGTCATCTTCAGAAAAGTCCACAGTCTTTCAGGTTGTTCTTGATAATGACATCAGTCACGGCGTCAAAGACAAACTGCACGTTCTTGGTATCTGTGGCGCAGGTGAAGTGGGTGTAAATTTCCTTGGTGTCCTTCCTCTTGTTCAGGTCCTCAAACTGACACTGGATGTAGGCAGCTGCTTCCTCATACGTGTTGGAGCCTAGAAAAGATGGGGAGGGGGAGGAAGTGAAGTAGCCCAGGAAGTTACCACATAGGAAGGGACGCTGAAAGCATATATTTGTATGGTCTGAGAGAATGAACAGCATGGCCGGACTTTATCCTGCTAAGTTTGCTTCCTTCGCCAAAAAAGAAATAAAATACTGGTATTGCTATCAGCCAAACTATTATTTTTAAATACTGGTCTTGGCCCAGTTTACAATCGGTGCATCCTTAATTGCATATGTGTGAATTTCTTGTGACTGTATGGTAATGCTTTGATAATCCACTAATTAGTATGCATTTCAGTTGTTTAACTTGTACAGAAGCCAAAGTTTAAAAACAGAATGATTCAGTTCTATGAAGACTGATGCGCTAAGCTGTTTTGTTCTTTTTTTTTGCCCAGGAGCAGTGATTTCAGAAGGTCACTGGTGCTGGCCAACAAAAACTCTGGCACATACACGCAATACAAAAATAACTTTTGGCTTAAGACGTCACTATTCTTTGTAGAGAATAACCAAAGGGTGTTAATTAGCGAGCATTAAAGGTGCTGGTAGGCAGATTTTCTGCTAGCTATAACCTTGTATTTAGCAAGAGAGTAAACCGTTTTAAAATTGGCTTTAAAAGATTTTATGATAGCAACTGAGGGCATACTAGAGCGGAGAGAGAGAAAGAGGCTTCTCACCAGCATATTCTGGGTAGCAGATAGTAAGAGGACTCTTCTTGATTTTTTCCTCAAACAGGTCCTTCTTGTTGAGGAAGAGGATGATGGAGGTGTCTGTGAACCACTTGTTGTTGCAGATGCTGTCAAACAGCTTCATACTCTCATGCATTCGATTCTGGGGGGTAAAAAAAAGGCAAAGTGAAGTTTGTCTTTGTGCTCAGTGATCCATAACCATGAAGAGATCACGAGTGGAACCGATTCTTTCCTTTACTTCCACTTCTCTGATCATCACGATTTATAATACACAAAGACAAAGTTCCTGCTGTGTGTGAACATAGAGTGCCTGCTATTATGTCATGTTCTATGAGTCACACAGCCGAACCACTCACCATCTCTTCGTCCTCAGCCAGCACCAAGTCATAATCACTGAGAGCCACGCAGAAGATGATGGCCGTCACACCCTCAAAGCAATGGATCCACTTTTTCCTCTCAGACCGCTGACCTCCTACATCAAACATTCTGGGTAGAAGACAGGAGTGGTCGTGTAAGCATGTTTGTCGGGATGACTGCGCACAATACACGCAGCATTTATGAAGGCAAAAGCAAAAATATCTCTGGGAGGTGTCACTGTTTTTTGCTATGGCAGTAGAGATAAAGGTAAGGAAAAAGATGAATTGGTTTAGATGAAAAATTAAAGATGCAGGGAACACTGAAGTGTATGACACACGTCTATAAAAACTGAGCACACAGAAGGTACTTTCAGCTGCTCTGTTTCCCCAGGGGGTCACCAAAGTAGATGAAAGCGTATCTGAAATTTGCAAACAGATTATACCCTGGATGCCCTTCCTGACGCAACCTTCCCATTTATCCAGGCTTGGAGGTACACTGGCTTATAACTCTCAAGGCTGAGGCTCCTCCTGGGGACCTTTCATGCGTCAGGGAATGTGCAAACCACTTCACCATGGAAACACAATAAAATCTCAGCACATAATGACTATTTAATGGAAGATGGCAAAAAAGAGCTTAAGAACCAAGCAGAAACCTCCTAAACTAAAAAATAAAGCAAATGCACAAGTGCCAAAAACTGCAGATACTTGAAAAGCCACGTGAGGCCGACGCCAAAATCAAGTCTATCCCTACACATACACTCTAGTTAAAATGCCCAGATTTCAAGCAGAAAAAAACATATTTACAGCCGTTGGGTTTTAAACTCAATCTACTAAACTTTTTATTGGACTCAAAGGTAAGCATCATTCGGGGTATGGCCACTGAGTGACAATGTCTTCGTTTCAGCATTTGCTTGACCTAAAACAGTTCTGCTAGATTTATTTTAACCATTTTTCACTAGCCAAGTTTAACATTTCACTTAGTATTATAGTAAGTATGGATGCACCTTGCTAACCAAGCTAGTTTGCTCAGGCTATTGTCATTTAACCTCTCAGATGAACCCTTATGGTCACACCTGACTTACCAAAATTACATTTCTAAGGCCAAAATGCCAGTAGTGGCTACTTCTCATTAGGTCCATAAGTTTCGGGACAGCTGTTCGATCTTTTTGTAATTTTGCCTTTGAAATAAAAACCTCAGTGGTGGTGTACAAACAGTCAAAATGTCACTGAAGTGCAAACTTTGAGCCGTAAGGATTTTAACAAAATAAATGCATTAACTGTTTAGTAATTAAAGCTATTTTTATAGATAAGCCCCTCTTTTCAGAGGCTCAAAAGTAATGGGACAACAGACTGACTAGCACTTTCATAGCCAGGTGAGGCCTGTTCCCTCATTATCTCATGCCAAACTGAACAGATAAAAGATCTGAGTTGATTCTAAGGGTTGAACTTGTATTTGGTAGTTGATCACTCAAACTCTCAATATGAAGTCCAAAGTTCTTGATACAAGTGAAGGAGGACATTATTAGGCCGGAAAACAAACGTGAGATAGCAAAAAGTTGAGGAGTGGAACATCTGGAACATTCTTCAAAAGAATGAATGCACTCGCCAGCTTAGCAACATCAAAAGGCCTGGAAGATCACGAACAACTACTACAGTGGATGCTTGCAGAATGCTTGGTTAAGTTATGTTATACCAGCATTTATGGCTGCCAGTGGAACCTGTTCAGTAGTGTTTTACTGATGTGACTGCTAATAAAAAAGCATGAATTCTGAAGGGTACATTCTTACATTCTCTGCTCAGATTCAGCTAAATGCTGCAAAACTGATTGGATTGTGCCTCACAGTGCAAATGAATAATGACCCAAAGCATACTACAATAGCAACCTAAAGTCACCTTACCTCATCCCAAAAGAGGAACTTTTCAATTACTGAAAACAAAACTGAAGAATAGAGACTCAAACAAGCAGCAACTGAAGGTCTGGCAAAGCAGTTTTAAGAGGAAACACAGCATTTGGTCATGTCCATGGGTTCAAGAATTAGGACAGTCATTAAAAACAAGCCTTATATTTAAAATTATGTTAAGTCTGTCCCATTACTTCTGAGCATTTGAAAATGGGGAACTATATATATATATATATAAAAATGACTGTAATTTCTAAACGTTTAATGAAGTTCACACCCCTTGAATTAAAGCTGAAAGTCTGCACTTTAATCACATTTTGACTGCTGATTTTAGATCCACTGTGGTCATGTACACTGGCAAAATTACAAAAAGATGCGTCACTGTCCAGAAACTTATGGACCCAACTCTATGCAGTCTATTCTCAAATTAGAAAGACACAGCTTTGATACTATTGTTACTGTCTGATCTGCCAAAAGGAGTTTTCGAATTGCCCATTTTGAAATGTTGAATTGAGGGCCATCATCCTGATAAAGGTTTATAAAAGATAAATAATAATTTATATCTTTATACTTTTGTCACATTCTGGACAGTTTTTAGATGAGCTAATCTAACCACACAATCTGACTGTGAAAAAGACACTGTTGTGTACAAATATATAAAATAAGCAGCTGTTGTGCAACAACAGATGTCAAGGGAACCATCAAAGGCCTCATTTAGCTTCTGTAATAGCTCCTACTGGTCTACTAAACTGCACAAGTCCCATCTGGAAATACTTTGCTTTTAAAAACAGCACAAGAGGAAGGCTTGTGAAAGAGAAATAATACATAATTGGTGCTCAAATTAGATTAGAAAACAAATTTAACCAGACTCTTCAGCTACTTAGTAACTGAACAACTGTAAACTAAAGAAATATACCATTCTTGAGATAACTGGTTAATTCCTACATTACATAAAGCAATGACTACTTGAGGCTTTGTAATTCAGTGAGCTGGTTAAAGGGAAATTCTGTCTTCATTTCAGTGAAGCTGAAATGGGCCTAAAAAAGCTTCTGCTATCATGACATCATCAGGCCTCCTGTGCCCACTTCCTGTCTGTGTTTGTTAACAGAGGGTGACAACTGAGTCATCATTGCCGCGTGCAACACCTTCACAGACTGTGACACAACTTACAGCTGTAAATGTATAAAGGGAATTTCTTTAGGAGTGAATGAGTCAATAACAGGAAGGAAAACTAATTAAGCCATCATGTAAAAGACTTTGAGACGGTGCCAGCTGTTGCAGCAACAAAATTCTCACTTGAAGTGTAGGTCCTTGAATGTGAAGTGCGTCTCAACAATGCCTGTAGTTTTAACTCGGGTCCTCAGGACATCCTGCTGAGTTGGGATGTAGGTGGCCTGGGATATCCTGTCCAAATCATTCAAGTAGCTGAGAAGAGGACATAAAGAAAAGGACATAAGGAGAGGAAGGGGATGAGGAAAATGTATGAAGGTCAAGTATGTATCTGAAAGTTTAACAACACCTAATGCTTTGGCAGAAATAAACCAGGTTAGATTCTGTATTTCTGACTGAAACCAAGTCATACTTAAATATTTTCATTTACATAGTTCAGTATAAACCTGGAGCCTTTTAGTCAAATGTCACATTTTCAATTACAATAAAATTAAACTGGGTAAATACAAAAAACAAGTAGTTAAAAGATATACAGTATTTGCCTTTGTTAAATTTGGACACAAAGGCACAGTGGTTTTGTGGTTATAGCTGTTGCTTCACAGCAAACAGGACCTTGGTTTTAATCTAAGCCCTGCTCGTTTCGGTGGGGAGTGTACATTGTTTCTGCTGGCTGTGGGGTTCCCTCTGTGTGCTTTGATCCCTCCCACAGTCCTAACAACACGCACTTGAATTGGAAACTCCCTACGTGTGAGTGTGATTGTCTCTGTGTCTTAGGCCTGTAATAAACTAGCCATCTGTCCAGGGAGCTGTCCCACATTTTGCCAAATAAAGTACCTGCTGGGATAGGCTCTCATTACCTTGTATGGCAACAGATAGCTACTGAAAATAGAAGGGTGGAATTCAATTTATTCTTTATCGCTTTTAGTAGGTTTTTGCTGTCTCAACAGAATTCTTGCACATCAGTCCTAACCAAAACGACTTATTCTGCTGAATACTGCTGCTACAACTACCTAAAAATAAAATCTTTTGCAAACAAAGCAAGACCAACATGTTTCTTTAATTCAAAGAAACTTTAAATTACTAAATTACTTTAAGAGCCTGGTTGTCATTTAGCATTTGTTGTGACTGTTTTTATTACACATAAACCTACACACTCTGGATGTATTATGACTCAAGTTAATACCTCAAGGATGTTGACAAATTATAAGGAATAAGAGGGGATTTGTAACTTCTAGTTGCTCTTGAAGAAGTACAAGTAATCTCAATTTTATGCAAACAAGCCTGCTGTTTGTCTTACAGGATATTAAGAAAAAAAATACACATGGTTTTGCGATGGTGTTTCCTATTCAAGAAAAGCCCCTGGACAGCAGGATAAGCGGAACCAATTAGAAAATGGCAGTTCCTTCAGCCTGCAACATAACTGCTGATGTTTGTTCAATAGCAGCAAAACAAGGCAAATGGCTTTCCCCTCCCAAGAAAAGAGCTGCCTTGTGACAGAATTTGTTTCAGTGTAAAGTCTTCTTGCACAACATGTGAGGTTCCATACATATCAGTCAACAATTCAGCTACAGAGACAATTTTTGTTTTTTTACTTGTGTTTTTAATTTTTAATCAAAGTACAACAAATGTTCCTGTGCTGAAGTAGAAGGTCAATATTAAATGGTCTTTGCAGCCATTGCTCTTCAAGCATGGTGGAGGAAAGCAAATATTGACAGTCTAAAAGTCCAGACACATCACTGGTACAGTAGCTCTCTGAGCATGGCTGAAGGTTGGGGCAACCTGTGTTTGGTTAGTTGTGGCAGCAGATTTCTGTGTTTGCAGTGGAAAGGCATTCATTTGGGCTCCAGGTCACCTGATGTGAAAGACTTTGTCATTGAAAGTCTTTTCTGAGAATGACTCAGTTTTGACGAACCCGATGATCATTAACTTGGTTGTTTGTGTGCGTGACTCACTATGCTGCCGAGTCGTTGAGCTGATATTCACGGGAGCGGCTGAAGCAGGCCTGAACGCCTCCGTCCTTCCAAAGCCGCTTAATGACACCAGCCAGCTCAGCTGTCATGAAACCTTCCTCTGCTGAGCCCGCCAGCACAAACAGTTGCCGTGCATCATCCTGAGAGAGGAGTCAGGGTGGCGTCAATATCATCAATCAGCCACCAAAGTCATTACACCACCGTTATGATTAACATTAATGAGCAATCAAGCTGAAATGCCAGCCGTGTTGCAGGGAAAGCTAGAAATTAAATGACCAAAATAATATGCTCCCACATTTTCTCATGTTACGCTGAAGGGTGTGCAAGCAGAGACTATTGTTACAGTAGAAATGCATCTGCTGACAGCGAGTATTTAATGCAACTACCTGCTTGTTTCCGGCACCACAAATTTACTACAGTATCTCCTCTAAACTGACCAAATTACAATCTTCTCTCCACTCACAGCTCTAGCAGCGTCACCAAAGTCGATCTTGAGGCGCCCCATGGCTCTGATGATGGCGATTATGGACTGGATAGTATTGCTGTAGACCACAGCCTTGTACTGCTTACATTCCTCTTCTGAGTAGCCTGCCTCATGGATGATCCTGCAGAAAGGAAAAAAATTGGTTAGCTGGCTGACACAAAACTCATTTTTACTTGATAAATTCTTCTTAATGAAAGATGTATCATCATTTTTTAAATCATTCTTAAAAATTACTTATTCTTCTTCCTCAGTTCAAGTTCAGTACCACTTTAAAAAGCCCCATCTGCACAAATACTGTCTGGCCACAGTGGCCCTGATCTCTCTGCTCCACATTTCAAGCTGCAGGAATTATGATTATCCAGGGAAAAGAAGTCCTTTTCTACAGTCGCAGTCAGTGTTGGGTAGCAGATAAAAGCATCAGCTAAATCGAAGCCATGTAATTATTATTAGTTCTTTTGGGTTTCATTTTACACTAAAAACAGATTGACAGATTAGGTCCCCAAAACCTCGATTTTACCACCACAGAAAAAAGGCCAATAAATTCTGTAAAGTTTGAACTAGACAGGTTTCTAAATTTTTCTACAAATTAACATGGTCTGCTACTTCATGGCTGAGTTGCCGTGGTTCCGGAATGCTTCCAATTTGTAATAATACCACTTACAGTTGATCGTGGAATATCTAGGTGAGAAGAAATTACTTGCTGCAATGGTGGAATCCTATTATGCCAGTGGGTCCCATTTTTTTTTTTGGCATGCCCCAATCCAAAAGCTTTAGAATAGTTGTGCCCCACTCCACACAAAAACGCACATCCCACACATCAGGATTTTATCAATCACTAACCATAAAAAGGAATCCACTGTGAAATCTACTTCAATTTGAGGTTCATATTATCAGCACAATAGTATCAGCAAATGTTTGCTTGTTTATTTTTTTTATATAAAAGTCATCTGTTCACCTCAGTTTCACTTGATATTTTTCACCTGAGGCAGCTCCACATCCCACAGTTTGAGAACCACTGTATTACACTATCACACACGAACTCAGTGAGCTCCTCAGAATGACCCATTCTTCCACACATATTTATGAAGGCAGACTGCAAGGCTAGGTGCTTGATTCCATCTGCCTAAATCATTTCAAGACTGTCTTCAAAATATCTGCCATGAAGCATTACCAAGACAGCTACCAACAAAATGAATACAAATACTTCAGCTAATTGATTGAACTGTTTGAGCTCCACTTATTGTTAGTTTGGTCTTTGAATGGATTTACTGACACACAAAAAAAAAACAGTTTTGACTGGCTACAAATATTTATTCAAGTCAGCTGCACTATGCTACACTAAGCACGATATAAATACTTTCCTCAAATCACATGGATCTCTGTCCGGACAATATGAATGATGAGAAAAATAAAATTTCCACAGGGAAAGTGTTCTGCACAGTTCTTACTGTTTAATAACCATTAAAGCAATATTACAGCAGGACAGGCGCTATAAGAAAACTGTAAGAATATATCATATTTCTGACATGTGGATGTCTGCTGATTGATGAATGCAGTCATCAAAACATTAATCAAAAATGTAATTCATATGCAGGACACACATACAGTTTATGGATGATGTACAGGCAGAGTCTATATTAATGTACGCTGCTGGGTTGTCTTTATGATCATTATGCATAATACCTGTTTGTGCTGCAACTCATAGAGCATAACATTAACCGTAGAGGGTATGAAAGCATGATTGGTGTTTGACACTGTTTGTGTTGTGGAAAATGAATACTCTTCTAGTGTGTAATCTAGTGTGGTGTCATTATGCATCTCATCAGCGAAGCCATTGGAAAAAGAAAAGAAAAGAATAAAGTTTATTTTGCTTGTTCAGTGTGCTGTATGATCTGATGTACACAGGAGAGAAATGTACTTACTTCATCTGCTTGACAATTGTACTCTTCCCTGATTCACCAGCACCTGGAAAAGACAAAGAAACTGGGGTTTATTTAAGATTCAAGGGGTTAGTGCTTCTTCCATTCACAGCTCAGATGAGAAAGAAAAATCGAAACTTAACTCTTACATCAACCAGTCCACAAGAGCTTTTTTATTTACACGGTTTTTACACAAGGATCCAATGTGACCAAAGATTATGACGTGAGACTGAAAACAAAACCTGAATATAACCACTTTGACCAAAGGAGAACTAAGAAATAAGTCTGCGTTTGTATAAGTGCACTTTGAGGTCTGTGTATGGCTTCACTGTTTAAATTTAAAGAGTCTTAACTTCTGATTTAATCTCACCTCTGGGCAGTTCCAGCCTATGCCATGATTCCTCAAAACCAAAAAGTGTTTTATGATCAAGCTTCGCATGACTGCGTCTGTTTTGTGTAAGGCAAATGTGTGTCTGGGATTTTATCAGCAAAAGCATTATGTTCACTCATGTGAGGGCTCTTGGTACACGATAAAAGATTACTGACAGTGGTGTGAATTCCCAAAAATCAAAGAACATGGCGCCTCTTCAGGATGGTAAGACACTCGGTGCTGACTGCTAACCAGACTGACAGCAGTTTCCTTGATTGATGAGGCAATACCTAGAAGAAAAGATTAGTGGTGGGTAGTGGGTGGTCATAAAGGGAATGAAGACTGTCAGTGCAGCTTTTGTTTTGTTTTGTGGATCTCTCAAACGTCACAGTGTCATGACAACTGCTCTCCTCATTTCCAGTCCATCTCTGGTGTGAGGCCACAGTCACCTGAAGAGGCCACATGGCTCTGTGTATATCATATGCTGGTTTCAACCAAAAGTCCATTATGTATGACACATTGTCTGCTCTTTTTTTCCCCATTCTACCACACCAGCTCCTTGGGAGTGCCCTTTTACTGAGATTTCTACTTTACCAATCAAAGCCATATGCAATATCTTCATAAACCACAATCATTAGACTCGTGTGCTCTAATGGGTATTACCATAAACTACATCAAATCTACTAATGTACAATCAATGCGCTCAGATTACAGCAGTGAAGATTTTGGGTTATAGCGAAGCAATTGGCCGGTTCTCACTGACGTAATGTTCGTCTGCCAGTAGGGAAGGTGTTTCTAACCACTTGAGAGTGGCTATTCCCCAAGTAAACACCCACAGCTTCTCTTTCAGCCCTAGAAACAGAAAAAGGGGAAGTCGAATCATATCATGAAATCTACCACTATCTTTTACCTCGTGATAGAGTCAGCAGGGAGACCATGGTGTGCTCTTGCATAATAAATCATCCACCTAATCTAGTTCCACTTTTCTTGTAATTGCAAAAAACAAAGAAAAAAAAACATTGCATTCTTTAGTGCCACTTCTTGTTGAGCCTGGACTATGTGGCAGTAACAGAGCATTATTTATAAAAAACCTGAACACAAAATGAATAAAATATACATTCATCCTACTGAAGTGTACACAGTGTGTGTCTAAATTCCGACAAACTTTCCCTCAGGGCTGAACCATCAGCTGCATGCTGATAGTACAGCCCTGGCACTTCACCTTCAGTATAATTGGATGAAATTCACCTGAGGACACATTATTTTAATTACGTGTCACCACTCAGGTGCTGGAGCACCCCTGAGGGGGTTGACGGTACAGTGGCAGCTCCCTGTGCTCTGAGGCCAAAACACTCGGCTGAGTGGAGCCCCGTAGGACTCGTACACAGACAGTGCATACGCTGCTTGACTGGGCATGGCTTGCTGGTGAGCTGGCACAGTTGCACCCCTCAGCCTGCCCAAGAGCCATCTTGACTGTGCCATGGATACTTTGCTGTGAATGTGGGGCTTCAAGCATGCTATGAGCTCATGGTGAAATACAAAGTAGGCTTCTTGAACTAAACGTGCACTTTTTTTGGAAAGGATGCTCTGAGCACAAAAGACTTCACATTAAGAGCTACAAATAATCAGGATTAAGACTTAACATATTTCACCACAATTTTAGAGGGATTCATTCAAATTTATGAAGACAACTGAGAAACGACAGTTTATTTCCCACTACTTAAAAATAGTGTTTTAATTTCAGCGACACAAGAGTGAACAGTTGCTTAAATTTCCTGGAAATGAGTGAGATACATTATTGACTGAGAAACCAGCCTGATCACCTTGTATCACATACCAAAATAAACAGTTATGTCTGATGTATTGTCATGAGAACCTAATCATCTATTTACACAAATTCTTCATTATAAATCACTGACACATAAGCCATGTGTTTATATATAAGCGACTGACTCTGGCGTGTCAACACCAGTGATATAATTAGGGTGTGGCTTCAGTCACAGCCTGAGGAACATAAGAGAAAGTCAGGCTGATTTTGACTGTCTCTCTCTTGCACACACACACACAAAGCCCAACCTTTAAGGGTTACTTAGAACCACAGGCCTGACCTATTGCTCTTCATGCAGAGTCATGTTACACGCCTACAGCTTTGATACACCCACCCTAAAACAGCTCAGACTCAGAACCACTGGAGCAGCTGGTTTCTGTTTCTAGTGGTTCAAACTATTTTAGGAAAATTCAAGCTAAGCCTTGCAGTGAAAATTGTGGGTTTTCTCCCCCCTCCTCTTCTTCCACAGAGAAAAGGGCCATTTCTATCTACAAACCACAAACATGTCTTCCCTCTTGGAACTCACCTGATCTTAAGTAGGAAGCCAGGGAGGAATATTTTACAAGAATGTTATTAAAATGGCTACCATGCCTGGGCTTTCTCATTTATAGATTAACCATATGTTGCTGATAAACATCTTAGAGAATGAGTAATGTGATACATGCAGACCAAAATTGCAGTTAGAAGCGAAGAAAAAATTCTCTTCATTCATGCTGGCTTTGGGGTCAAATCAATGGAATGAAGATATATTTCTGTGGGTCAGGAGGTTTAAGCAGTTCAAGGGCTCAAGGAGGGCTTATGAAGTTTGGCACAATGTGCTAAACACATTAGTGATGCCACATTAGCAGCATGAGCCCAACGCCACTGAACCCTTCCCCCCTGTTATTCAGCTGCATACATGCCTCTTCCTCTTTGACATTCTCTAAGTCTCCTACAATCATTTTCCCTTTATGATTTATTGTTCCTCTCACTCACTATCCAATTCCTCTTTTTTCTCTCTCCCTCTCCCTCTCCGGGGGATTTAAATATGAGTCATTCGTGAAGGATTCCAGAAGCCTCAGAGAGGTGTTACCCACTGGGGGAAATGACCACGCTAAATCATGGAGATCGATCTGCCAAAAAGAAAATCGACAACTAAAAGATTGCTTACCACACGCACGCTGGCACAGAACAACCCATTTGATGTCTAATGTGCTTACAGCAAT
The DNA here is from genome assembly GCA_015106775.1 of Etroplus canarensis. Taxonomy (NCBI): domain Eukaryota; kingdom Metazoa; phylum Chordata; class Actinopteri; order Cichliformes; family Cichlidae; genus Etroplus; species Etroplus canarensis. Next base: position 43,412 of record VUQH01090673.1, read on the forward strand.
AAAGGACTGTGAGTAATTTAACTACTTTGTCAACTCTGTTTACTGTGAGGGCACCCCAGTCTCTGAGACGAGTTTGCTAATACTGGTTTTATAATTAGTAAAAAATATGGAAAACATTAAAAAGAGACAACTGACATGAGTCAGAAAAAGCCTGAGGATTATTAATAAAATCTTCCCACAGTTGCATGACAGCTATAGAACAAGTAATTAGGCTGAGGAGATTGTAATCTATTTTAGCTTGTAGATATGAATAGTAGGATAATTGGGTCCTGGAGAAGATGGAAATAAAATGAGAGCCAAATAAAGACTACAGCTAAATGAAAAATATGTTTCATGGAAAAGATCACATTTCCTCAATCTTCGAGAGACACCTGAGCCTGCCAGCTGGTTTGGAATTGACAGTGTGTGCACAGCCTTTTAAAGATTCAAATCATTTTTTTTTTCCACATGCAAACTGAGGCCTTTTTACGTCATGGTGATTATTCTATGCTGGTGACAGGGAGAGACCATGAGCCTGTAATTAACATTCAGGACAGCGCATGAAAACCAGGTGGTCACCACACCACTGTGTGGCCAAATTGTGGCCACCTGTTGTACACACATATCTAAACAAGGGGTTGAGGTCACCACCAAAAGCTGCACAAAAGATGTTATGTTCCTCGAGTGTGTACAACACATCTTTGGATGCTTTGTTAACAGCATGTGTTTAGAGAAAAGTATACTCCTGATTTGCTTGAAAATCAGCAATCTCAAAAAATGTCTTTCCAGTGGCTGTTTTTCTGCAAGGTAAACAACTCAAAAGCCTAACTCAGGCCCCAGTGCTTCACTGGAGCGGTGCTTTTTTCATTTTTAATGCTCCAGTCATTAGCAGTGTTCTCATCTTACAGGTCTTCCTCTTCTTTTCTCCTGGCATCCCAGCTCATCTGTGTCACTTCAGGCAGGAACCTGAAAAGGCTGAGCAGGTTACCTGGCTACCACAGTGAGTGGATCAAACAAATGACAGGAAATGGAGCCAAAGCAGCCATGAGTGGCGCCACACGACCTGGCACACTACCTGTTCTATCAGAAACTGAGAAGTGTTAAACCAGTGCCACATGCTTTCTGCCTGATAAAAACTCATATTCCACCCTACAGCAGCAAAGCAGAAACTTGACCTAACTTGCTTGCTCTCACTCAGCAAGCTCCATCTGGCCTCCAAACACCCAAGGAATGTGGCCTACCTTTAATGAGAAAATATGTACCCTCTTGCACAAACAAAGCAATACATGACAGAAGGCCAATTTTATCCCAAGAAATTAAAAAAATGTTCTTTTGATGTGTGATTCAAATAACATGAATAAACATGGAAGAAAATTAGTTTCTAACTTGTGCAAAAGCTGCTAGAAGCTCCACGTATTTGCCTGCTACTGGTATTTACCTCAGACTTTGTGTCCTGGTAACCCACATACCATGTGTGTACATGTCAACATTTCCCAAAGTAAGCCAACTAAAAGGGGTGGATGGAAAAGTTTTTCACCTATGGCCTTTATTTACAAGCATAATAGTGTTTCCCTACATCTAAGCAATGCCATTAATTCACACATGACCAGGTTCTAAATGGAAATGACTCCCATAATGATACATGCAGGCTTGTGGGATGGAGCTAAGAAATGACAAAACACATCTAATGAATGCAACAATTTATAACAATGAACTGTAACAGCCTTCAGTTGGTGGGCTGTGCCATTTAAATTATATCCTACTTTCAAGATTAAGCTTAAAATTTTCCTTTAAGATATGGCTTGTAGTTCGGGCTGGATTAGATGACCCTGAACCATCCCTTAGTTTTGCAGCGAAAGGTTTTTTTATGGATTTACAGTACTGCATCAGTCCTTCGAACACCTACACAAAGCTTTGCAGACAGTTATCTACATGTTGTAGCCATTTACTGTCACCAGGGGACAGTGTTGCAAATAACCCATCTGTTGGCTACTCTTGTTTGTTGCTGTTGGTCCTTCAGCCAGTGGCAGCAAAGATCGGAGTTATAACATATAAAAAGCTAGCGTGAAACCAAGTGTTTAAAACAAATAAAAAGCACCCACTGCAGCCACTATATGTGCTTCTTATGCTGTTTTCTCATCTTTGATTTTTTTTTCTAGGCTCCTCCCTCTATATTGGGAATGCTGGTGTTGCTTCCTTCCCGTTCCAGCCTACTTTTCAACCATCAGCCCTGGACCATCACACAGCATTAGCCGTGTTGTGCTATATGCAGTTGGCTTTCCAGAGGACTGCATAGCATTTCCCTCTGTGTTTGCTCTGCGTAGACATGGATGGACATGACTGTAGTACCATAAATCCAGCATTAGGCTGCTGACACCCAACTCTTTTCCCATGCATTTATATGCCACTACGTCATAAAAATTTTCTCTCATTCACAGTCTGCCTTGTCCTCGTCTCTCTATGTGCTCCTTTTTTCTCTTCCCCCTCACCCCCCCAACTGGTTGAGGCAGATGGCTGCCCCACCCTAAGCCTGGTTCTGCTGGAGGTTTCTTCCTGTTAATCAGGAGTTCAGCCTTCCCACTGTTGCCAAGTGCTTGTTGATAGGGGATCGCCTGATGGTTGGGATTTTCTCTCTAAGATTTCAGGGTCTTTATCTTACAGTATAAAGCGCCTTGAGGAAACTTTTGTTGCAATTTTGTATTGTGTAAATAAAACTAAACTAAACCTGTGAGGTCAAAATTAACTTAACAACATAATAGCTTACACAATAATGACCAATACTAAGAGTAATGAAAGTGTCATGAGCAGGGGTGTCTCCAGAATCAATACTTAAGGTACCTTTTGATACCAAAATTCTTAAAATGTGAAGTTACTCGTTTTATTTTTTTACTGCAGTACTGAACATAACATTATGTATCAAGTCACTGGTATGTACCAAGGCTGCAATTCCACAATTGAAATTCTTCCAGTTAATATTATAACAGTAACAACGTTGATCTGTTGTGTTCCTTTCTAAAACTTTGAATGGGTAAAGAAAAGCCACGGAAAATGATGCCACTACACAAAACGGTTGCACTACTAGCACAAAAATCATGGTACTGCATTCTGTTTTGTACTTCTGCTGCTTTAGTTTACAGAAAAGCCATTTTTGTCATGTTCAAGGAATTTAAGTTTTGGATGTGGTATCAAATCTGGTGTGAAGATTTGTGTAATTTTAGCGGTATTGGTGCCGACTACTAATTTTCAGGTATCGTGGCATCCCTTGTCAAGAGATCACTAGATCTACATCACCATGTGATGCCACACAGCTACTTCAGTTTTAGCTTGTGGCTTTATAAATGAACCAGGCTTTAGTTTTGCCTCTTGGTTGCAGCAATTACTGTATTTATTGCGCAAGTTGTTAACCCTTATTAGACCATATGGCTGTTTGTCTTAGGATGGAAATGTTAAAATAAGCGTGGCTCCACATATAAAAAAAATAACAAAGGCAATTTAACTCAAAACAGTTTTCAGTCCCACTGAGTTAGGCCTGTGTCCGTAATGAGCCCACAGGCCTATTTTAATGCACTGAACTGGACCAGACTAGAGGAAATGTGCCATTGTTTGAAAGGCTTTGGTCAATAAATTCTCCACTGAGCCCACTGAGTGGATGTAATGGTGACAGCTGGCAGGCAAAAGGAAAAAACTTAGCATGAATGTAATTCAAAACTACAAACCTAAGCTCGCTAGAGGCTAAATAAACACAAAATGAGATTAAACACCGCGGGGTTCTGCTCCAGTAGTTTGTTTTCTTGCTTTCAAAACGACAGTTAAAGTGAGCGGAGTTGACGGTTAACTGAAGCTAGCAAGGAGGGGTGTGTAGCTAGCGATGCGGAAACTCAGCAACACTTCCCAACTACTGTAACCTAACACAACCCAACGCTGACCATTCAACCAGCGTGGTTCATGTGGTTTTCACGGCAGGGTGTGTTCCCTCGGTACTCTCCGAGCTAACGGAGCTGCGGGGCTGAACACACAGCGAAGTTCGTACCCCCCGC
>VUQH01090673.1:50269-74041 GCA_015106775.1 Etroplus canarensis
ACACACACACACACACACACATATATATATATATATATATATATATATATATATCTTTTGTATGTGTGAAAATTAGTTCTCTTTGCTTTTTTTTGTCCTTTTTCCTTGCTATTTTTCTTTCTTTGGTTTGTTTTCTGTTTTTTGTATTTATATCAGTTTCTTATTCTTTCTTTTCTTTTTTCTTACTTAGAGCATAGTGAATTTGTAGTGTGTGACGTTCAGGGTTTCACATCTTCTCCTAGATAAAGGGATGCTACAGGGCCTGGTTGATACTGATGCGCTTGGCTGGGTCCAGCATCAGTGTGCCCTCCAGCAGGTCCCTAAGCTGGATGGCACATTGATGCCACCATTGCAACAAGTCATTTCATGAAATGTCTTCACTTCTGAATATTCTCTGATAAACTCTAGTAATATCACTGCAGAGTGGAAGCATTTAGGCAGCACAGTAACCAAAACACAAATTGGCAGACCACATAAAGTTAGAGAGCAGGGTCACCGAGTGCTCAGGCTCATAAAGTACATAAAAGTCATCAATTTTCTGCTAACTTAGTAACTGCAGCGTTCCAAACCTCCTCTGGCATTAACAGAAGTAAAAACTGTGAGCTAGGAGCTTCATGGTAAGGGTTTCTATGGCTGACCAGCTGCATGCAAGCCTTACATCACCAAGTACAATGCCAAGCAAAGGATGGAGCGTTGTAAAGCATTGCATCAGTGGACTCAGGAGCAGCAGAAATGTGCTCTGTGCAATGATGAATCGCGTTTCTTTACCTGATGATCTGATGGATGAGTCTGGGTTTGGTGAATATCAGGAAAACATTACCTGCCTGTCTGCACGTTGTCAGCTTTAAAGTTTGGGGGAGGAGGGATAACGTTATGGGGTTGTCTTTCTGGGCTTGGTCTGGTACATTTAGTTCCAGTAAAAGGAAATCTTAACGCGTAAGATTACCAAGACATTCCAGACAATTCTATGCTTCCAACACTGTGGGAAGAGTTTGGGGAAGTCCCTTTTCTGTTCCAGCACGCCTGTGTCCCAGTTAACAAAAGCCGGGCCCATATACTCATTCACGGCTGGATGAGTTTTATGTGGAAGAACTTGACTGGCCAGCTCAGAGCCGTGACTACAACCCCATCCAACACCTTTTGGATGATCTAGAATGAAGATTGCGAGCCTGGCCCTCTCATCCAGCATAAGTGTCTGACTTCACAAATGTTCCTCTGGAAGTTCCTGCAGACACCCTCCAAAATCTTGTAGAATGCCTTCCCAGAAGAACAGAAGCTATTCTAGCTGCGATGGTGAACGAACTCTACATGAAAGCCTATGGATTTAGAATGAGACGACATAAATGCTCCCATAGGTGTAACGTGTAGGTGGCCCAATATTTCTGTCCAGTCTACCAAGCGCATACACTGACACTTTTATTTTGAAAGCGGTCGTCAAAACCGGAAACCCCTTGATATCGGGACGCAGTTCAAACCAGCACACCCAGAACTTACCGCTGCTTCCCCACACAATGCTCATTATTTTCATTTTTATTAAAGTGCAGTGGTTCACACATTTGCCTTGCAAGCGAAAGGTCCCAGGTTCAATTCCAAGTGGGGGACACGAGCCCTTCTCACGCGTCAGGAAGGGCATCCGGCGTAAAATCCATGCCAAATTACCAATGTGGATTAAACAGCTGTGGCGCCCTCTTGGGGAGAACACAAGGGAGCGGCCGAAGGTACATTCATTTTCATCTTTATTAAATAAATCATGACGTGACTGTTATTTTATTTTTCAATAAACACAATTTTAATTTTCCTCGTGGGTGTCCAAAAAAGGAGATTAAATAAAGTTCTTAAAGAGACATGTGGCACGTCACAGTACTGTAAAACACTTCACTTTACTTCATCGTTTTACTACATCTGTTTAGACTAACTTCAGCTGATCAGCTTGTATTACAGGCATACATTGCTCCCATGGGACCCCCACCTCTAACCAGTGGCAGTCTCATGCTCCACCCACCCATTTAACTGCACACAACCATTGTTTGTGGTTTAAATAATTAAGCCTGCCAGACAAAGTCAGGCTTGAGGCTTCAAAGCAAGCACCATATTTCTCCACACAGAGCAAATCATGTCACTGATGTTCCATTCCAATATTTTTTTTATTGCACATGTGGCTTTTCGGGAGTACCCTGCAACTGCACATTGCTGAGCTTTCCATTCCAGCAGTCCTGTGCAAGCCGGAGATCTGTCATCCAGACCCTCTCCAGGTTTGAGACCACAAAAAACACAGGGTGTACACTCCGGGCACAAATAAGTAAGTAAGTAAATAAATGTTTTATCCTATCAAACAAATCAAACACCACAGGCACTGAGTGCATTCATGTTCTTGGAAAATATGTCCTTATTAAAGATGTATGCTTATGTATAACTCACAATTTTCAGTGTTCTCCTTCTAGCTGTAAACAGTGCATCTACTTCCCATGCGTGTTTTTAAAAAAATAAAACTAAAGCGTTTCAAAATTTGTGTCGCGCCTTTTAAATCTATTCAGTGGTTACTTATTGTAACTTTCTGTGTTTGAAATAGTCTAAAACCTTCCAAAATGAACTAAAACAGAATGTGAAGCCGTAGCCACATTTGACGTTTAGCTCCTTCTCACAGAGAATGGTATTCGCTGCTGTGACGGCTAGGTTGAGTGAATGGCCCAAAATTTATGTTGAGCTGGCTGCTGCACTCTTTCTACACTATGTCATTTTTTTTTATGCCTGCTCAAAGTCTTTACGTGAGCTATATGTGCCCCCGCTCCCTGTCATTTAGCTGGAGGCAAAATGCCCAAATGCTTCCCAAACAGCGCGCTGACACTGCTGCTTGCTTGAAGCAGTGGCAGACTGTTCCTGCGTGGTGCAAACCACTAGAAATAATGGGTTTCCAAGTACAACAGTAATGTTGTCATGTTGAATGTCAAAGGCCCTTTAGTCCATAACATGTTTGTACTGTGTTAAAGAGATACTAACTGAAGTTGAATTGTACCTTGGTGTAATACCAATTTGTACCACAAGATGGTGCAACGAACCAGGCAAAGGGAACGCATTGTTCTTTACAATGGTGGCTTTAGAAAAGCTGAAGCCTCTTGAGGAACTGGGGATACGGCTAAAAAGAACAGCAGCACACCCACCTATAAAATGCTCCCCCAGTGGCGGAAGCTTTACTTCAAATTTGCAGAGGGTGATTACAAAAAGTACTTTTCATAGAGGGGCTTGGCGTGGCAGACAGGGATGCAAGGGATAAGCAGCGATGGAAGCAACTGATCTGTTGTGGCGACCCCTAAAGGGAAAGAAGACCCCTAAATCAACCATGGAAAAACAACAGTATAGGATGATCCCAGAGTATAAGACAACTTTTGCTTGTAGGTGTTGGGATACCAGAATTGACCAAAGTCTACAAAACATAAATCATAAAACTAGAACAGAAAAAACAATGAAAGTTTTAAGAACCCTATATAATGCCTTAGCACTAGAAAAATTACATTTTGTTTTTAAAGTAACTGGGATGATCTGTCTCTTCCACTTGATGGAAAAAAGTTAATTAATTAATTAAAAAAAGATACTGTTTCTTGCTGTCAAGTGGTGTTTACTGTATATACAGTAAGGGAGATGCAGTAAGATACTGTTAGAGAATTTATGTTAAACAGTGCTTACTGTTTTGCTGTGCTATTCCCCATAAGACTAAAAAAGTGTGAAAGCACTCCATGATTTGTTAACAAGTCTTTAAAAAGTTATACCGTTCGGCTGCTCCCTTGTGTTGTCCCCAAGGGGTCACCAATCCACCTAATCCACATTGGTAAGCTGGCAGAGGTTTTACACTGGATGCCCTTCCTGACGCAACCCTCCATGGTGAGAGGTGAGTGTGTCCCCACCTGGAATTAAACCGGGGACCTTTTGCTTGTAAAGCGAGCGTGTAAACTGCTACACTACAGGGCCACTCAATCCTTACAAAGGTATACATTTTTAGGAAATGCAGGCCAGATTAGTGTGCATTCACAACACTTCACTTCTTTTTAGACATTTATCTCAGAGAATCATAAGCAATGATTGGTTAAAAAAGTAATTAATTTTATTATCAAAATGATCATATTTAAATTAGAAATTACCAAAGAAACTGCGAAAGAAAAGAAAAAGCCTGCAGGCCTACTGTGTGCTCTTGCAAGCTGAAATCCTGAAGTCGTACTGGCAGGAAACAGTGAAGTCATTCAGGTGAGATTCATACTGTTTGACAAGCGTATTTGTCTAAACAGACTACTCTAAGACAGGCCTTTGGCAAAGAGATGTAATGGAATTAGCGTGTGAGCAGGCCTCTGTACTGCAGTGAGCGATGAGGGAATGGTACTGCTGCCCTCTAGTGGTAATAACATGTAACATAACAGTGTATGCACTGAAAATGTGGAACCTTACTGCACTGGATTGAGAAAATTTTAAAGGGGCATGCCAACAGTTTCACACACAAGGAGTAATTTGCTTGTCACACTGAGTAAAATACAGCCTGTAGAAAGCAGGTCTATAATGACTATTGTTAGGCTGGAGGAGCTTTCCGTAACTGGAGAAAATAACACCTCAAAATGTCACAGTGATGACACACAGAGCCTGTTATGGTTTCGGGTGGAGACGTCACATCACACGTGTTAGAGACGGGGTGGGGGGTTGGGGGGGGGTGCATTTTTAAAATACGTGTGCTTGTCTGGGAGAGTCTAGGGAAGTTGCATTGTGGGAAGTGTAGTATCCAGTGTTTGGCCTGTAGGGAGTAAATGCCAGAGTAAACCCACTTGACTGTGTAGATTTTTACCCCCTCACTGCTTATATTATGGAAGTGCTGCAACAGCCGTTTAACCTTTTTAAGCCTGTTTGTCTCTTTTATAGTCTGATCAGTCCAGTGGCTAAACTGAGTTTGAACTGCTGCAGTGTTGTGTCCTGCAACGTGCCAGGCTATGCAATTAAAGGAACAGAAAAGAAGACTGCCCGGAAGAAAACCACCTTGAAATGATTTGCAACTGCTGCACTGTCATGATTTTAATCAGCATTATATGGTTGCGAACCATTAAAAATATCATGGTAAGCAAGGAGAAATATCTTTAAGAGATAGGGAGATATTCATTTTAAGTTTCCCAACCATAAATACTGATAAGGCTTTGTAAATGGCTCACTGTAATAGGAATATTGTGAATCATTTATGCATTTCTCCTTTCTAAGCTTGTGTGTTGCTCATCAGGACAGTGGATGAGCAGAAACAGTAAAACAGACAAGAGATGACTAGATAGATGTGGATAAATAATGAACAGAGCACGAAAGGATGCAAAGTCTAGAGGGTTTTCAGGGACCAGGTCATCAGCTACCAAGAGCTGATATTTCCCACTCTGACACTGGTTATACAGCCACCAGATATTAGAAAAATGAAATCAATCAAAACAATGTATAAAAATGACCTTATCTCTTTGCTCTGCCTCCCATGTCAACCTTTCTCCTCAGCACAGCTGTTATCACCATGTCAAAAAGTGCTTACTGATACCAGGTTAGACGTCTATTAGCTGAACCTTAAACCTGTCACATCTTTACATAAGTTCATTTATCTGGCGCCTATCAGATCTGTGTGTGCCTTTACCTGGCCTTTGCTGCTCCATCAACTTCTCTCATAGTACCGCCTGCTTGTGCTGCTGCTGCTGATACACACAGAAAAGCTGCACACTACTAGCACACACCACAAACACAGAGACAGAAGGAGAACAAGCAGCCAGGCAACCAGGCAGACAGACGGACGTACGGTCGGAAGGAGGGAAACACACACCACCATGGGCTGCTGTAACAGAAGGTGCGGGCTGTTAGTCGGAGCTGTGCTTGGGGCGGTGGTAGCCATCCTGGGAGGCATCCTGATCCCACTGGGGAACATGATCATTGAGGGGACAGTCGAGAAGGTATAGTGCTCAGTTTCACCCTTGGAAGGAAGATAGGGAGTGACAGAGGGCATGAGTGTGTGTGTGTGTGTGAGTGTATGCACAGATCAAGGTGAATCAGGTGAAATGAGAGGGAAGAGGCGTCTGTTTTGAAAAGCTGCTCCAAATGCTGAACAAGAAGCCGTGCAGAAAGCCAACTGTGCGTTGTTTTCCTCCGTCAAAAGCATGTGTGATTTTCAAGACAGTGTAGAGAAAATGCTGAACGATTTAGAGCTTCTTTTAAAATAACAGAGCATCCACCTTTTTCATGTGGAGCTGCTGGCCTGCTGGCAGTCTTGAGGCATGTTAAAAATAGACTGTCTGTGTGTCTGTGGGATTTTAGGAAGCTGTCATTGAGCCTGGAACGATAGCCTATGACAACTGGGTCTCTGCAGGGCCAGGGATTTACAGGCAGTTCTGGTTCTTTGAGGTGAAAAACCCACAGGAGGTCATACAGAATGGTTCACAACCACAGGTAGTGGAAAAAGGACCTTACACATATAGGTAAGGTTCATTTGTTTACCTCTTTCATTATCATTTTAAAGAAACGCATTTAATTTAAATAAAAAAAAATCAGTAAGGAAAGAAAGCTGATTTCACTCCTTGAATTAGCCCGCATTTATCCCATGTCACATTATGTACATTAATGTCTGAGTAAGACCCTCTCTTCATTAAGGACAAGATATCTTCCCAAAGAGAACGTCACATTCAACAACAATAATACTGCCTCCTTCGTGTTACCTCTGGGTGCCATCTTCGAACCATCCATGTCAGTAGGATCAGAGGAAGACCAAATCACCTCACTCAACCTGGCAGTGGCTGTAAGTATCAATGCCTGTACGCTGTGATTCCTGACTGAGTCAGCTCTACTTTTAAAAGTTACTGTACCTTTTTTCTAAGGCCAATACAAGCAATGCCAAAGCAAGCCGAGCAGGCATTCTGCAGGTTGCTTTGTGCTTCAAATATTAATTTTAGATTACAAACGTCTTTGGTTTATAACCCTCCTGTGACATTTTGTGTAAAGAAAGACCTCACAGGTTGGTTCATTTAAATCACAAGTGGAAACTACCCATAAAGCAAGGATGAGAAAAAAGTAATCAATTATGTATTGTTGAAATTTGTTATGTTTTTTTGTTTGTATTTCATTAAGTAGGACCGTAGTTATTTTTGCGACACCAATGAGAAATTAGATTTAGTGAAAACTCTGTGTTTGTCAACCCTGAGATGACCGGAAATTTTGTTCCAGGAAGAGAGCTAAATCAAAACTCTGGGTCAGTTAATGGGGTAATAGACTCTGTGAAGCTTTTCTGCTTCCTGGTACTGTAGGTTTTCTTCAGTAAACTCTGAGTTCCTCTCTGACTCCTTCCCAGCTATTGCACCAGAAGCAGCTGTCCAACACCGTTTCATTTCCTCACTCATACAGTGAGTGAGGAACAAGTTTGTGCACAAGTTTGTGTTTTTACAGACATTGGAATACTAGTCTGGAGGTGGCAAAAGTAGAAGCACAGATCTTCTTCTTCTTTAGGCTCCTCTCGTTAGGCATCACCATTGGATCTGCCTCCATCCCAACCTATCTCTTGCGTCCTCTTCTCTCACACCGACCCTCTGCATGGCTTCTTTCAATTCATCCATAAACCTTCTCTGTGGTCTACCTCTTTTCCTCCTGCCTGGCAGCTCCAGCTTCAACATCTTTTTGTCTAGTGTATCCATTCTCCCCAATGTGCACATGTCCAAACCATTTCAGCCCTGCCTCTCTGACTTTGTTTTCAAACTGCTCAACCTAAACTGTCCCTCTGATGTAACTATTTCTAATCCTGTCCATCCTGGTCACTCCCAGGGAAAATCTCAGAAAATACTCAAGTAAAGTACAGATACCTAAGAATTCTACTTAAGTACTGTTATAATGTATTTGTACTTTGTTACTTCCCACCTCTGTCCTAGTTGGATGTTAGTGTTCAGTTGTGTCATCTATCATGATCATTTTTATACAGTGCCTATAAAAAGTATTCACCTCCCTTGGATATTTCACCCTTTTTTGCTTTAATAAATTAAATCATGGTCAGTATAATTCATTCTTCCTTGCAAAACAGCTAAAGCTCTGTCAAGTTGCTTTTCAAGTCCTGCCATAAATTCTCGATTGGATTGAGATCTGGGCTTTGACCTGGCCAATCCAAAACATTCACCCTGTTGTCTTTGAGCCATTTCTTTTCCTGTATGTTTGGGGTCATTGTCTTGCTGGAAAATAAATCTTCGCCCAAGCCGTAGTTCTCTTGCAGACTGAATCAGATTACCCTCCGGCATTTGACACTATTTTTCTGCAGTCATGTTCCCCTCTGCTACTGAGAAGCATCCCCAGTGCACGATGCTGCCACCACCATGCCTCACGGTGGAGATGGTGTGTTTGTGGTTTGTGGTGATGTGCAGTGTTTGGTGTTCGCCAAACATAGCATCCAGTCAGATGGCCGAAAAGATCAATTTTTGTCTCTTTAGACCAAAGAACCTTATCCAGTTGATCTTGGAGTCTTCCACATGCCTTTGGGTGAATTCCAAGCGAAATTTCATATTAGCTTTTTTCAACAGCGGCTTTCTCTTTGCCACTCATTCATACAGCTTCAACTGGTGAAGAACCCAGGCAACGGTTGTATGCTTTTAACTCCTTCAGAGTGGTCATAGGTGTCTTGGTGGCCTCCCTCATCAGTCTTCTTGCTCAGTCATTCAGTTTGTGAGGACGACCAGCTCTAGGCAGATTTAAACAAGAGCCATACTCCTTCTATTTCTTAAGGATGGCTTTGACTGAACTCCATGGGATGTCCATTGAGTTGGAAATCTTTTTGTAGCCATCTACTAACTTATACTTTTCAATGATCTTTTCTCTGAGTTGCTTGGAGTGTTCTTTTGTCCTCATGTTGCAATTGTAGCAGGAATACTGATGAAACAGAGACTGTACCTCCCAGATGCAGTTGTTTTTATACTATATTCACTTGACATACATCAACTGCGCTCATGTGATCTTCATTTCACTAAATGTGCTGAAATCAACTAACTGGACCTCTGCTGAATTAGGTCAGTCCCTTTAAAGGGGGTGAATCTGTTTTCACTTTGACATGATAGAAGCTTTTTTTCCAATTCTTGTCAAAAAAGTCAAATTATATTGACTATAATTTCATTTATTAAAGCAATAAAAGAGTGAAACATCCAAGGGGATGAATACTTTTTTATAGGCACTGTAATCAGTCTGTCAATGTAATGACAGACACAGCGATCTGTGGGCATACTTATTATTAGGCTACAACTTTCTAACATTGTAACTCTGTGCACTGAACCGTTTACACTGCATTACCCTAACAATAAGTGCTTTAAACACATGACACACTGACTAATGAGTAATTATTTGCCATATTGTTATCCTTCTTGCTGATGGAAAAATGCATGTCACACTTGCATCTTGATTGAGATTATGTAAATTTTTCCAAACGAAGATAAGAATGCTGAAATGGTGTTTAGATAATAAAGCTAGGCTAATTGTAGTTTAAAGTGGATTTTTGAATTTAGGCTACAGAAAGTCTCAGGTTAGAGCTGATTTATTATATTTAAAAATCAAACATAAAATTTGGCAGGATTCCATATTTATTTAGGAAAAATTTAAGTTCGGTAAATGATTACCTAAAACACCAGTTGGAGATAACGCATATCATTATAGTGGTTATTACCTTACTTTGCTAACTCGGGCTTTCTGCTTCAGGATCTGTGTGACTCGTCCTCACACAAAAGGGATCAGCTGGGCAACTCCAATCAGAGACATGATCAGCGGAATTGGTGCTATAGATAATAGAGAACATTAAAAAATAACAGTAAAACGCAACACTGTTGCTACAAATAATGCCAGAGATCAACACTGCAGAAATATGTTAAGCTTGGGAATTCATAAGTATTATTTTATTGCTGAATTCATGATCATCAAGAGTGCACCAAGTGCTAATAAATATATTAATTTGGGTTAATATTTATTTTACTGCATGGTGCATGATCGGTGCTGCTATTCCTATCTTGAGAGCTGCACTTTGGAGCTCTGAAAATTTAAACACAATACATTTAAACACTACATGTTACTCAGTGCATTCAGTTCTGACGCTCTCCCATAGACTAATAAAGCAGATCTGAAAATCACTTTGATTTGTCACCATATCTAAGTGGACCTAATTTTATTGATTGAATATTGCCAGTGATAAATACCCTACAAATGTAACTGATCACTTTTCTAATCTGTGAACTATTAGCTGCAGTTCAGTCACTGTAAATGAGACTGAGCAACAGATTAGGACCAAACATATAAATATTTATACATTTTCAGCATCACCAACTGAAAGTATGCATACTGTACAGCTTGCGCTGCTTTAACTTTACAGCAGAATATTATTTGGCACTATTAGTAAGATATCACTGAATGGGTTGCATAGATAAAACATATTCCTAAAGCAGAGAATCTAAATAGTACTTATAGTAAATGTACCTTTAGCTGCTCACTTGTATTTTCCCCAAGGGGTCATCACTGCTGATTACTCCATACTGACAATTTATCCCCACCTGGGATCAAACCAGGGATCTTTAGCTACTAAGATGAATGTACAAACCACTGTACTATGGACAGTACACAGTAAATAGCAGAATCAGTGAAAATGTGGTGCTTGTGCCCGATTTTTAAACAGAAACTCTGAAAATAACCTGCTCCAGACCAGTTTATGTGTTCAGCATGAGTTATCCCAGTGATTTAGCTAGCTTAAAAGAGACTCATTTTGTGACACTGAAAGCTCTGATTTTAAGCTCAACATAGCTCGCTAATCCATTATCTTGCTTTGTACTGTACCTCTCCATCATCCAGGTTCAGAACAACTGCACGAAAGCGTTATTTTAAAAATATTTTTACAGAGATGGCATATAATTTGCATATTGTTGTCCAACAGACAGGAGGATGTAAAAATGAAAAATGGAGATTCATTTGCTAAAGGAAAAATGAAAACACTCTGACAGATGCTAAAGAACCAGTGCATAAGATTTAAGTTGATCTGAGGGGTGTACTAATGTAGCGAGATTAACGAGTTAGCGACCTATGTTGAGCTTAAAACAAGAGCTTTCAGTGTCACAAAGGTGGCTCTCTTTTAAGAGAGTAACTTATCCTGAACACATAACCTGGTCTGGCGCAGGTTATGTTCAGAGTTTCAGTTTCAAATCAGCTGAAAGTATCACATTTGTCCTGATTATTTTATGTACATTATAGTTTGAGTGCTTCATAGAATCTCTGCTGTAGGGATACTTTTATACATGCAACCTATTCAGTCATAGCTTGCTAATATCTCCGACTGATGACCATCTGTAAAATTACAGCAGCAGATTGCATTGCGTATGGCATTGTCTCAGGAATTTGTATACATTCAGTTGGTGATGCAGAAAACGTATAAATGTTTTTATATTTGGTCCTAGTCTCATTTACAGTAAAGGAATTGCAGCCATTAATGCACACATTATGAAACTGAAACATTTGTAGGCTAATTTATCACAGCCATTAAAATTAATTTCACTTTAATCTGGCAACAAACTAAATTTAGCTCATCAACTCCTTTATCAGGCTGTAGGAGAGGTATTCAGGCATTTTGCATTCTCAGCGGCAGATGACACTCAATCCTTTCAACAATTTGGCATGTGCAATTGGTCATGCTAATTGGGTCTGGTTAGCAAGACATATATCAGGAATTTGGAATGCAGCTAGCCAAAAATAGCAAATCCAGGCTAATTTTGGTTTTTATATTTTCACATTTCCAAGCACTTTTTTTTTCATTTTTGTTTAGCTTGTAGTTTTTCAGCAGATGGTGTGCATGTAGCCAAAAATGCTAATGTGCAGGGATAATCTCTCTTCCAGTTTAAACATGTTCATGAATAGTCAGCTACTGATGACCTGGCAAGTTTGCAAAGTAAAAGTCTTGTGTGCTTGCTCACACTCGGACGACCTTTTTTAAAATGGTTTCTAGACAACTGAAGCTTATTTTAAACGATTTAGGCGATGTCATGCCATTGTTGCTGATCAGAATATGACCCAGGTTGTGTAAACTCAGTCAGATATTCAGCTTTATGGTTACATTAATATTGACACAGTCATCTTACTGTGTTCGAGTGTGGAATATATACAGTAAGGAACTGGAAAGTCAATGACAGCCTTGAGCAGTTTATGTGCTTTACCTTAAAACTTCAATAATGAGTGTCAGCAGCTTGCTTGCAGTACCTATAACTAATTAAGGTGGTGTAATGGTTAAGGTGCCAGGTCATGAGCTTGAATCCCGGTCAGACCCCAACCATCCCAAGACCCTTGGGCAAGGTCCCAACCGCAAGTGTGCCTATGTCCACCCAGCAGTAGAAACGGGTACCAGCAAATACTGGGAATGTAACCTGCGATGGACTAGCGTTCCATCCAGGAGGAGTTTAACTCCTAAGTTGCTTCATGCTACAGAAACCGGGATAAGCTCCAGTCTGATGAGCCAGTAAAGCTCAGGTGTAAAAAGCCCACACTCATAAAAGAGAATTGTTTTCTGCCTTATCTCCTAAGCATACAGCTGCAGTTGCCTGTACGTTTTACATATGTACATGTGGAACTAAGCTGCCTTTTATAACTGACATCTTGACTGATAAAACATTTTGAAGATATTAATGTGTAAGGGTGTTTTGGATTTTTCTTTCAGGGGGCCTACTCAATGCTTGACACAGCATCTCATTTTTTGCTGGAGATGATGATTAAAGGATCCAATTCCTCCCTGTTCCAGCAACGCACCGTCAAGGAAATGCTGTGGGGTTACTATGACCCATTATTGAAAGTAACTGTGGGTCTGTTTGCACCTGTAAGTAAACACTTGCACCTGGTAAACACAGAGAGACAAGACTGATCCAATGGCAAATATAAGATGAAAGTTAATAATTTAACAAATTCATGTAATGTAATATATTTTCTATAGTACAATGGTACTTATGATGGCCCCTACAATGTCTTCACTGGAAAGGATGACATTTCAAAAGTGGGAAAAATTGACAGATGGAAAGGAGAGGAGTGAGTACGATTATGAACAAAGTAACTGTATCTTTAATCAAGATGTGCCAATTTCAAAGTGACAGGGTCTTTTTTTTATCAGTTGAGTTTTTTCTGCTGTTCAATCATGTTAATCAGATTTTACACATATTCACCAGTAAAATTAATATTTTTTCATAGTTTTTCTGACAAATTCATTTTCTGCCCACAGAAAGTTAACTTTTTGGGACAATGAATATTGTAACATGATCAACGGGACAGGTATGGTGAATAAAGTTATGTGTATTGTGTGTTAAGCTACAGAACTTGTAGTTTCTAATAGAAAAAATAATCACCTTTATGACCAGATTATCTCTCCTCTATTTCCCAGATGCTTCCTCCTTCCCCCCTTTTGTGAAAAAAGAGAAGCCCCTCTATTTCTTCTCATCAGACATTTGCAGGTGATAAAGAGTTTCACTTGTCGGTGGAATTAGTTTTGATCTAGCTTGCAGCCTCTCATGTTAGCTGGAACAAGTGTTGCGTTTCGACTGCAACCTTTAGAATTTTTCCCTTGGTAACCACTAGAGGTCATAGCTTTCCAATACAGTCTTATCTGAATTCGGTTGCACAATGAAGCCAAAAATTAATAGTTACATGAAAGCTGAACCTGAACTAACCTCTCAGGTGATTTGTCTTCAGATCCGTGTCAGCCAGCTATGAGGCGACCGTGGATCTTAAAGGTATTGAAGTGTACCGCTACAGCCTCCTACCATCCACCCTCGCCTCTCCTGTTGACAACCCAGACAACAGATGTTACTGCAGAGATCCAAAGACCTCAAAAAATTGCACCTTGGCTGGAGTACTGGACCTCAGGGCCTGTCAGGATGGTTAGTTAGCGTGCAACATATTGAAACTAAACTGGAGGAAGCCATCCGAAAGTTGTAATTTTTTATTATTCTGTGCAACAGCTTGTAATTCTGTGCTTGCCATCTTAATAGGAAAACCTATCTACATCTCGCTGCCCCACTTCCTTCATGGCAGTCAGTCCCTGCTGGAGGATGTGTTGGGCCTACACCCAGATGAAGAGCACCACAAAACTTTCCTGGATGTGGAACCTGTATGAGCCAAAGACTTAATTATTTATTACACTTTTCAGGGACAGCACTAGTTAGTAGACGCTAACTTTTTTGTTATTCTTTTCCACTAGATTACTGGGTTTACCCTGAATTTTGCCAAGAGAATTCAAGTGAATATGATGTACGGACCATCAAAGGTCATCACGTAAGTTGTCATTCACATTCTAATGAGAAATAATATGAGGTAATTTGTTGTTTTTTTGTTTGCAGAAACATTGCTTAAAGGGTTTTTCCTTTTATTGTAAATTAGTTTTTTTGCCCAGGAATAGAGAGAGAACACAATTAAGTACCTCCAACAATATAGTTTCTGACATAAATAGATTTTGTATATTGTAAAGGTACCTTCTTAATAATTGCACTCCCAAAATAACTGAAAATGCCCAAAAAGCTGCATTGTGATAGAATTTTAACAGGAAGAATGGGATAACTGGGGTATTGTGACACTTGTTATCCAGACTTAAGCAGCAAGCTTGTTTTTCACAGATGTCAAGGTTAGACTG
Organism: Etroplus canarensis; assembly: GCA_015106775.1. Taxonomy (NCBI): domain Eukaryota; kingdom Metazoa; phylum Chordata; class Actinopteri; order Cichliformes; family Cichlidae; genus Etroplus; species Etroplus canarensis. Next base: position 64,917 of record VUQH01090673.1, read on the forward strand.
CTGTTTGCCAACTTAAGCTCAAGCATTTTGACAGTAGGTTATGCAGTTAGAGTAGAATGTGGATAATTCAGAAACTGTGAGTTGCGCTGTTTTCTTTACATGTGCCTTAGCTAGCTAGAGTAACACATAGCATTAACTTTCTGGCAGCTAACTTGACTTAAGGTGCTAGAATAATCCTTTGACATAGCAAAATCAAATGTTTTTTTTAAGTCAGTTAGTGGCAGTTTGCTACTGTTTCCTCCATACACTGAACTGATATACACTATATGGTCAAAAGTATTGGGCCAAACCTCCTAATCATTGAATTCTGGTGTTTTATCCAGTCCCGTTGTCACAGGTCTACAAAATCAAGCACCTAACCATGCAATCTGCCTTTATGAACATTTGTGAAAGAATGGGTTGTTCTAATTTGCTCATAGAATTAGAGCTTGGTACTATAATAGAATGGCATCCATGCAACAACTCAGTTCATTAAATTTCTTCCTTCCTAGATATTCCACAATCAACTGTAAGCGCTTTTATTGCAAAGCTCAAGCATTTACTGTAGGAACCACAGCAGCTCAGTCAAGTTACAGAGTGGGGTCACGGACTGCCATGGTGTACAATAGATAAAAATTTGCCAGTGCTCTGCTGACCCATCTTCCAAACTTCCCCTAACACCTACATCAGTACAAAAACTGGACACTGAGGGCTCCATGGCATAGGTTTCCATGGCTGAGCAACTGCATGCAAGCCTTAAATCACAAGCACAATGCCGAGTTTAAGACGGAGTGGTGTAAAGCACACCGCCACTGGACTGTGGAGCAGTGGAAATATGTTCTTTAAAGTGACAAATCACGCTTCTCTATCTGGTAGTCTGGTGGATGAGCCATGGTTTGGAGAAAATTATCTATCTGACTGCAATGTGCCAACTGTAAAGTTTGGTGGGGGAGGGATAATGCTATGCTGCTGTTATTCAGGGGTTGGCCTGGGCCTCTTAGTTCCAGTGAAGCCAAATTGTAATGCTTTAGGTTATTTCAACATTTTGGACAGTTCTATGTTTCCAGCTTTGTGGGGACAGTTTGAGGAAGGTCCTTTTCTGTTGCAACATGACTGTGCCATTGTGCATAAAGCAAGGTCCATAATAAAGGCATTGCTGAATGAGTTTGATGTGGAAGACCTTGACTGACCCACACAGAGTCCTGACCTCAACTTCATAGAACACCTTTGTGATGAGCTGGAATAGAGACTGCAAACCAGGCTCTCTTGTCCAACATCAATGTCTGACCTCCCAAATGCTCTCCTGGATCAACAGGAAAAAATGTCCACAGATATAATCAAAATCTTGTAGAAAGCCTTCCAGAAGAGTAGCAACTGTTATAAATGCAAAGGGGGGACCAACTTCATATTAATGCCTAGAATGGCATTTCATTAAAGCTTCTACAGTATAGTTGTAATGTGTAGGTGGCCCAGTACTTTTGACCTTATACTTTAGCTGCTTTGGGATCATCCATAATTTTACAGTTGCCATGCTGTTTTTATTTTTTAGCCAGCTGTATTTTTGACTTTATTTAGACAAGAAGTAGAGGTGCTAAGTTATCATCTAGGCTAGATACGTTGATTACCAAGGTGGATCCACAAAATGTCTAGGTGCAACACACAGACACGGATACCAGCTATTTATGTAAATGTACTAAGTAACAAACTAACAAAATATTTAAATTCCTCTACCTGCAGCAAGCTGCATTACTTGGGATAATTACAGGCCATTAAAAACTGCCTTAAAGGAGACCTCAGTTGTATATGGATTATGTCACATTGTACTCTGTCTCTACAGATCTACCTATGGCTAACTGTAACTTTAGGGTATTCACATAAAAGAGAAACTGAATAGCCTAAACACATTTCCTGAATCGTCAGACTATTCAAAGAAAGACATTTTGAGAAAGTATAAAGCAGTAATTGTAAATTCTTGCCCTGCAGGATACTAAAGAAAGTTAAAGATTACACCACATTCCCTGTTGTTTGGCTGAATGAGGTAAGATTAAAAAAAAGCCCCTCTGTTCTGAAGAGTGAAGTTTGTTTGTGCACAATGCATGATAATCAGTCACTCTCATTCTCATACTCTGTCTTCTCTGTGTAAACAGACAGCTATGCTGGATGATGAAACAGCAGACATGTTTAAGGAGGAGCTTATCTCTCGTGTCCAGATGTTGGAGGTAATACAGCAGGTCCTGCTGATTGCAGGCGTGGTCATCTTTGTCTTGTGTCTCATCGCCTACTTCATTGTAAGGAGGAAAGATAAAAAATACACCACTGCCTGAATGAATGTGTGTTTTCATTGAAGCTGCTAAAGGACATCAAACCTTTGATACAGACTCGCACTTTTTGGAATTTTTTTTGGTTGTCATTTCTAATATTATACCCCCTGAATACCGGGGAAGAATACTGTGATTTTGTAAAGCTGTAAAGAATTCATTTGCCAAGTACTATTTGAATTGCAGACACTGTAATATTAATCAATCAGGGATTTCTAGAGGAAGAGCAGGGGGAAACTACTCTTAACTGTCAGGTAATTCTCTCTTCCTCTGAGAAGAGAGATATAGGTTTGCTTGGCATCCTATGAAAGAAATGTACATGAATTTGATATAGTGCAAATGTATGCTTTGCTGAACTAGTGTGGTTAAAATTAATAAATGTTGGAAAAGTGAATTTCTCATCTGGTGTCCTATTCCGACATTATTTTTACCCATCACCACGCCATGAAAACTGATCTATCCCCTTTGGCTCAGAATACAGCTCGGATGATCCAGCTGCTGAAACACATCTCTGCATTGTGAATATATTCCCTTTACCTTAAGTGATCCATAAATCATACAGAGTAATAAAATAAAACTGGGGGATTATTGTACTCTGGTCATGAATGGTACTTGTGTTTGTTTGGTGAGAAAGCAGTGTTTCTGCCCAGCAGGAGGTCATGCTTTCGTTTTATGGGTTTTAAATGACCCTCCACAGCCTCCTACCGGTGTCTTTGATTCCGCTGTTCCACATGAATCTTACCTGTCATGTGTATTGAGAGTGTTTTATTGAGATTAAAAAAAGACAGGTCTTACTTCTCTTTGCATCAGTATGCATTTTACTCAACCTTTGGGGAATTCCAGATACCTGTGCAGTGATATTTGAACTTTAGTGCACAAGTTTTTTTTTTGAAAATCTGATTTCTTTTAAACTTCCACTTCAAGGTATGATCTAAATCTTCAGCAACTTTCAGTGCTATCTCTAATGTTTTTGGTATGTTGTGATTGCACTTGGAAGTCCTTTTCTAACCACTTGCAAGCGTGCATTGATGATTTCACAGTGGACTTCAAACTAAACATGAACATCAACTTCTGTGTTAAATTGTCCAAGCCCTCAAGTCAAGAATCAGTCAGTTTTCAGAACAATTAGCAATGTCCAAACCCGAAGGGTTGCTTCAGGTTCACAGGGCTGTACCCCAAGAATTCATCATCAGTCGAGGTGAAGCCATCTATTAAATCTAAGGCATGTAAGGGAGAATATTAAGTGTAAACCATCAGAATGGTGGCATATGCCACCATGTGCTGCCACTTTTTGACTGGACCTGGTATTGTTAAATCTCCATATTTTCTGGCATTTCCACCTATGGCTATACAAAATTTCCTGAAATACACTCATTTACTTTCTTGCCAAGAGTTCGACAAAGAGATTGATATCACTTTAATGTCTGTAAATGTGAAGCTACATGAAGCAGCTTGGTATTTTAGCTAAAAGAAAAGACGGAAAACAACTATTCTGACTGTATAAAGGTAAAAAATCAGGCACATTATCATTTTTACTCTTTGCTACGTGTTCACATCGAATAACATTGTATGCATTACATGAATAGGGTTTGTTACCTTCTGGCATAACCAAGGCAGCGAATTCCCAGTGATGCTACTCAGCTAACCATCACATTGGTTACAATTTTATATTTAGTGCACAGACACAATGCGACGCTGATCTTTTCATGCAACAACTGACAAGAAAGCGAACAGTATTCTTAAGTGCCAAACTATTGTATTATCCTAGCATGATACATTCACCAGCCACTTCACTAGGAGTACCTGTTCAACTGCTTGTTAATACAAATATCTTATTGGCCTATCACATGGCAGCAACTCAGTGCATTTAGGCACATAGAAATGGTCAGGATAACCTGCTGAAGTTCAAAAGGAGGATTAGATTGGGGAAGAAAGGTGATTTAAGTGACTTTACATGCTGCCTGACAGTTGGTGCCAGATAAGATTGTCTGATTATTTCAGAAACTGCTGATCTGCTGGGATTTTCTCACAAAACCATCTCTAGGGTTTACAGCCCAAGTAACTCAAATAACCACTTATTACAACCAAGATATGCAGAAGAGCATCTCTAAATGCACAACATTTCAGGTCTTGATGCAGAAGGGCTACAACAGCCATATGCCATTCCTGTCAGCTAAGAACAGGCTACAATTTGCACGGAATACTAACGTTACCTGGTCTAATGAGTCTCGATTTCTGTTGCAACATTTGGTTGGTAGGGTTAGAATTTGAGATAAACAGCATGAACCCATCTGCCTTCTATCAACAGTTCAGACTACTGGTAGTGGTATAATGGTGTGGATACATTCACTTGGCACACTTTGGGCCCCTTAGTACCAGTTGATTATAACTTAAACACCACAGCCTCTCCGAGGATTGTTGCTAACCACGTCCATCCATTAATGACCATAGTGTACCTATCTTCATATGGTTACTTCCAGTAGGATAGCAAACATTAACACAATGAATTCACTCTAAATCCAATAGAGCACCTTTGGGGTGTGGTGGAGTGGGAGATTCATGTCATGGATGTTCAGCTGCAAATCAGCAGCAACTGCATGATGCTGTCATGTCAATATGAAACTAAATCTCTAAAAAATGTACCCATATCTAATGAAATGGCCAGTGAGTGCAGGTCACATCATGGAATCTTACAAGAGGTCTTACATTAAACCCCATGACTGAGATTTAGCTGAACAAATTTATTCAGGCTATCATAACATTAATAAATAGAAATACATATGTTTCATAACACTAAACTTACACTGCTGACATGATGCTGGAGAGATCTGTACGAGAGAAGGTACACGTTCGAAAATCTTTTCTCAAAATGAAAATCATACTGTATATCTCTGCAATTTGCAGATACAGTCGTAGTTAGTCGGTGAAATATGCTGAAATTATATACAGATTTAAAACACAACATCACAAAAGCTGGCAAGGCATTAAATTAAAAGAATGAACAAACTGAAAAAAAACCCCAAAGAACCAAAAAATACTCTGTACACAAGCAACAAATAATCACTATCTACATGAACTATGTTTAGGAAAAACTAGGCTTTTCACATATGTATGTTGCAGGTTCTAACTCACAGACTACCTCAATGACAAATACTACTTCTGGAAAAAGTATGTCCATGTTGCTGTAGAAAGAATAGAAAATGTGGATCCAATTATGGATACTGTCATGTTGCAGCAGCACTACATTATGAAATAAAGTCCATGTTTCCAAGTTTTACATTAACTAAAATTTCTAGCTTGGTTGCTAAAATCTAATCCAGGCAAGAATTAGGAGACTTCTTATGTAACTGATGAAATTCTATAAACATGCTTCTGTGTTGGAACCAAGAGGATTGTGATACAATATGCAGGTTACACTGAGGCACATATTCATACAGTACATGTACATCTGAGTAATAGGAATAAATATAGGAGAGATCATGAAAAATGAATGCAGCAACTCATTGGAATTTCATATTCTATTAGTTGAGAATTTCTATTTGGGTAATATCAGTACAGGATGTAAAGCTGGGCCTTCGAATTAATACATTTAATACAAGTTACGATTTAAATACAAGGCTCTTTTCATTGCCATCTGCTCTTTGAATGACCATTGGCATTGTAAACAGTATTTTTAACCCTACGTATACTCACAAAGCCCTGTAGTTTTCCCCAGAATTTAATAGTTTGCTTAATTAAAAAATGTGACATTCAAATGGGAGTAGCATCTAATAAACATGCACCTGCCTCTCTTTTGTCCCTTTTCAATCAGCTCCATTTAATACCATGATTTCAGATCACCTTCCTCTTTTCCAAGAAAGAACAAATCCACTGTGAGCTTATGTGTATCTAGTTCAAATTTCACACTTAAAATATGAAAGATAGCTGCGTCTCAAATTGTATTATCATGAGCAATATCAGCAGAGACAACAGATTATTAGTGGCAGTCATAACAGGGCCACTTCAATTTGTGTTGTGACTGTGACAAAAAAAATGAATGGCTCATGTCACAGCCCTCTGGTCACAGTACCTCATGCAAGAAAAAAGCTATTGCTGATAAAGACTTCCCCACCCTCCTCCTTCTAGTGTCTATCAACAGTGGAACTCTGAAGTTGAGATGAGAGTTGGAAAATGGTTATTTATAACTGCTTTTTGGGGTATAGGATTATAGGAAGGTGTGCGTGTCTGTTTCTGTAGCTGCCAGCTCCCTTTGTCAGTCCTCTGGGAGGTGATTGCGTCGATTGCGGCTCTTCCTCCGGTCCAGCAGGGGTTTCAGTTTGGCCAAATCCCCCCTGAGAGGTCCGGGTGGCTGTGGTGGCTGCTGCTGCTGCCTTTGCTGGAGGTTCTTGAACTCCTTTCTCTCTTTGCAGTATTGTTGCACTGCCAGGCTCTCTGCAGGACTGAAGGCTGCCAAAAGGACCTTGGGGTGCATAGAGCTGGCCCAAGCCCAAGGTGACTGTTGCTTGTCTGTCAGCATGCTTACCATGGCCTCACTCAGCACACGCAAACGGATTTTGGCGACGGTGCGTTTAAAGCCATTCTCGGTGGTCAGGCAGTAGTAAAGGCCCTGGTCAGACAGCTGTACAGAACGGATGAGGAGGCCGTATTCGGTGGAGAGGACACGATCACTCAACTTTACCTGCAGAAATATACAATTAAAACTATGAATAAAAATGAAATGGATTTTCAAGAGGTCACTTAATGATTCATAAAAAAAAAAAATTCCATATCATTTGCAGCCACCTAAGAGAAGTCTTTGACATTTTTAACATATATAAATGCATATTTTAAACATATTTAAACATTATTATACAATATATGGACAAAAGTACTGGGCCACCAACACATTTCCCCTACAGGAGCTTAGATGAAATCCCATTCAGAATCCATAACCATTTATATAATAGAATTACATATCTATAAATTTATATATTTATAAAAAATATAATTGCCCATTAATCCAGAAGAGCAATTGTGAGGTCAGATATTTATTTTGGATGAGATGGCCTGGCACACAGTCACCATTCTAACTCCTCCCAAAGGTGTTAAATGGGGTTAAGGTCAGGGCTCTGAGCAGACTCATCTAACCATGTCTTTATCATGGACTTTGCTTTGTGAACTGGGGCATAGTCATGTTGATACAGAGAAGGGCCTTCTCCAGACTGTTCCAGCAAAGGTGGAAGCATAGAATTGTCCAAAATGCTTTGGTAACCTGAAGATTTGATTTGGTTTCAATGGAACTAAGGGGTCCAGGCCAATCCCAACAAAGGTTATGCAATTTCCCCCTGGGATAAATAAAGTATTCTGACTCTGAAAAACAACCCCATAGCATTATCCCTCTTCCACCAACCTTTACAGATGGCACAATGCAGTCAGGCAGGTACTGCTCTCATGCATTTTGCCAAACCCAGACTCATCCTTCAGACTGCCAGACAGAGAAGTGTGACACATTTCTCTGCTCCAGCGTCCAATGACAGCATGCCACTCTAATGCTGGGTGATGTAATACTTGCATGTAGGCCCTCGGCCTTAGAAATCCATGTCATGAAACTCCTAGTGGACTGTTTTTGTGTTGATGTTAATGCCAGAGGAGGTTTAGAACTCTGCAGTTATTGAGTCAGCGGAGCACTGGTGAGTTTTATTCACTATGCACCTCAGCACTCAGCAACCCCATCTTAAGTTACCATGGTTCCTAAGTGTTTCCCCTTTGCATCAACACCACTTAGATTAGATTAGATTAGATTACTTTATTGTCATTTCAACTACGTATAAATACACAGTGACGCGAAATATCGTTCCCCAAGGACCTGGTGCCCCATACAAGGGTAATGCCGGCCAGCCAGGGACCGCCTCCGGCCCAGCACAACACCCCACCTGCGATGTCCTCTTCCCCGGCCACCGGCATCAGGCAACGCCGAGGACTGAAGGCCCGGTCCACGCAGCAATCCAAGATCGGAGCTCCCAGAAACTGCCCAGCCGCAGCGTCAGCCCTTCAACGATATTCCCCCCGGAACCCAAAAACTTTGGTTTTCGGACGCTGCCCGGCAGGTCATGAGAAACAACGCCGCCGGATCGCCAGTTAGCACCGTCTGTGGATGGAGCTACGGAGCTACAACGGCATCTAGTCGTCCTCGAACCTCCGACTTTCAAACACGAACACCACCTTCCCGGCGTCCACGCACCCAAACACCCGAATACAAGGACAAACCAGGGACAATCACAGGGATACAACCACCACCTTGGTTCCGGAGTGGCCGCGCGCTACCGTCACGCCGCCATCTTGGCCCTAATGTATAGTTGATCATGCCATATCTAGGAGGAAGGAAACTTCATGAACTGGCTGGAATTCAGTGAGCTCTTTAGAACAACCCATTCTTTCACAAATGTTTTTTAAAAGCAGACTACATGGCTCGGTGGTTGATTTTATACACTTATGGGAATGGGACTAAATGAAACATCTGAATTCAAGGAGATTAGGAGGTGTGACTGAATACCTTTGTCCATAGTGTATTTTGTTAGAATGGTGTTTATTCCTTGAGCATCAAGGCACTTGATATAGATATTTCATCCTTTAATTTGTCACAAACGTGGCACAGAGTTATTGTAAATACAGCAATAAAGGACATTATAAGCGAGAGACCCTTAACGAAACCTAATAAAAAGCCTTTCAGAGAATTATTTTTACTAAAGATGGTGCTTATATGACACATGTCACACCCTTTAAAGCCTTTTTTACAACAACCTTGAGGCATTACCAAGATGGCTGCTGAGTGGCAAGACTTGCCTAGAA